>MTQE01002781.1:3101706-3113170 GCA_014337955.1 Aspidoscelis marmoratus | reverse complement strand
TCCATCCATCCATCCAGGCACTGCGGCACTGGCGGCTTCGCCCTGGGGCTGCGCCGCCACTTTTCCCCGCTTTGCTGCTACTTTGCTCCGCAGAGCCGCGGCTGCCGCTGGCTGGAAGAGGAGGAGAGCCAAGGGGTGGACAAGAGGGCAGGCGGGCTCAGCGTGCCCACTGCGGGGAGGGCGAAGGGGGCTCCTCGCTCGCTCTTCCCCCCATGGCCGGGAGGGAACTTGGAGAGCGGGGAGATGGGCAGGGAAAGTTCCCCGGGGACTTTCCTTTTGAAAGTTCAAAAGCTCAGAACTGCGCAAAAGTGAAACTGTTATTTATCGACATTGCTACAGTGTATCTTTGGAGGTAGTGGCTGGATTCTTTCAATGAAATCACTCTTTGAAGGGAATCCTAAACATGACGTGCCTACAATACGGAGAGCCCATTGGTTACAGTGCGATTGGGGGCGGGACAGCCTTAACACGGAATCTCATCCCGGAACGATACTGTCCACACAGTAAAAAATTAAACACGTATCAAGGGCATGTTCCGGAGTGAGACCTGTTGAGATCAGGATTTATTTCAAATCGGGATAACGTCGTTTAACACGGGAATACCGTATTAAGCCGAAGTGCCGTCTAAACTGCCCAAACTCAAAACATTTTGAATTCGAGATAACGACGTCGTGGGGATGAGGCCATCATGTCTACACCAAATCCCTTTCTTGTCTTCAGCACGTGAGGAACATCCCAGTGGGTTTGAGGCACAACAAGGTCACCAAAAATCTCTGAAATGAGAATATGCAGTTTCTTACCATAAGATCTGCACCACCTCCTCCTTCCTCGCCATTACTTTTACCAAGACCTTCCATCAGCATAGGCAACATGCTCTACATGAGAGAGAGAAAAAAGGTGTCACTGTCTATTACACACTCATCCAAGTCCCTATGTGTCCACAATGACATAATTTGTGTGAGGAGGAGAAGCCTACCTGTCCTGAAAAAAGAGGGAAAATGTCAGGTTGTGTTCATACAGAATAACAAGTGGCTTAAAAGCAGCTTATCAGTAGAAGCATGTGGCACTAATGTTTTCATCCCATTTTCTTACCACCTCCAATCCACCCCTAATGTTCACCTCCACAAGAACATAAGAGGAGCCCTGCTGGATCAGGCCATAGCCTATCTAGTCCAGCATCCTGTCACACACAGTGCCCCACCGATTGTCCATGGACATCTCAAGCAGAAGACAAGGGCAAACCTTCTCCTGCTCCTGAAACCCAGCAAATGGCCTTAGAAGCATCGTGCTTGTCCCCACAGCCTGAAAGATGTACTTAGGCAACCGTTCTAGTAACCATTGATACATCTTACCATAAGATCTGCACTATGGCTGCATCCCCAAAAGACTTATTTACTTCTCCACTGTCACTCTACTGTCACTCTATTGAAGTGGACTTTAAAAGTGCCATGCAAATCAGGAATAAGCGTCCGCATGAGACTCAGGAAAATGCGTGTTTTTAACGCACCTTCCGTCCCCATAGGATCCCTGTTTTCTTTGCGCGCATCTTTTTCTCCCCGCCCCTGCTCTTGTTCATAGGCTGCCAGCGGGAATGGGGAGGGACTACGCTCGGTGTGGCCACAACCAGGAAGACAATCCCTGACAAGTGCAAAGGAGAAACAGCGATCGGCTCTCTGTTCGTCTCCCAGATCTCCCCCCCCCCCGAAATGGCTTCTCGTGCTGGAAAACATTCACTCTCACCACTTTCCCTGTTATCGCTTTAAAATCCACCCCTAGCAATAATCCACTCATTTCACACCTCGCAGTGATTGCAACAATGTTGCAATTCTGCATGATTCTGGCTCTTTAGTTCTGAGCTTTAGAAAGTGAAGCTGCTTGTGTTTCTGCTGTGTGTGCAGGCGGCAATCCCCGCCCCTTTTGCCACGGAGCGTCCTCAAGGTAAATGTAGCGAGGAAAATCCGCGACTTACAGAAAGAGCGCTGGAAGAGTTGTTTAAAGTGCATGTATTTTGTCGCGCGATTTCCACGTTTTGTAGCGCTGGAACCTCGTTAAAAACCCTGGCTTGGGGGCGCTCAGAGGCAAAAGGAGAGTCTTGGCAGACTTTTTATTCCTTGGGGACAGGCCCTATAAGATTTGCAGTAGTAGCCATTTAAGGAACTTACCATAAGATCTCCACCACCACCTCCTTCTTCACCATCACCTTTGCCAAGACCTTCCATCACCATAGGCAACATGTTCTACATGTGGAAGAAAGGTTACACTGTTCATAATGTACTGGCTCAATACTGCTTCCCCTCACCCCAATCCCAGGCAAAAGTGTCCTCTTGAAAGCCAGGAAAATGGTCCTCCTTCTGGCAAGATCCCCGGATCACATTTTCTGCCTGGTGTTCAGTTGTACCAGCTGGACATCAGTCTTGGTAAGTCATCCCAGCTGCCACCATCTCCCTAGACTGTAGAGCAAGAAGATGAAATCTGCTCTTGGGATCAATCTTTGGGTTTACTGGTATGGTAACCTCTGAGGCAAGTTTCCTGTCTTAGGAACAGTTTCCTGTCTTAGGAACTGGCTGCAGGTTCGGGGAGGCAACCAGCCACTGCATCCCAGGAATTTTCACTGGGTACACATTTTTCTTCATCTCAAAGAAGCCAAAGATCAAAATGTGTAGATACTAATGAGGTATCAACAATTTTATCGTGCAACATTTTGAGAGAGGGGGGAGCCCCTCCTGACACATAGGAAAAGCTCTCCCCTAGTTCTTCCTGCACTGGGGCTTATTCTAGATTATATGACAGAATAAAGACCTGCCATCTACAGGATGGTGCAGACTGTGGCAGGTCCTGCTTCTGTAGTTTATACCAGCATGGGAATGACTGGTTCCCATTCTGGGATATAATTCAAAATAAGGGCCAGAGCAGAAAGGGCCCCTGTTTTGGGTTTTTTTTTATAAAAAAAATCCTTTCAATATAAAAAACTTCTTCCCTCTCAATTTTTTTCTCTTTCTCTCCCAGGATCAAGGTACCTAAATAATGACTCCCCCAATATAAACTTGGAAGATTCCTGATATTTTCTGGAGATGCTCTCCTATGGATTAATGGAAACACCGAATAGCATCTCAGGATGACACATAGTTGGATTTTCTCTGTGGTAGCCCGTACTTTGTGTAATGCCATCTCCTGTGATATCCATGAGAAAAAGAAGAAGAAGAAGAAGAATTGGCTTTTCTACCCCTCATTTCTCACCCGTTTAAGGGGACTCAAAGTGGCTGACAAAGCTTTCTGATCTTCTCCCCTCAACAGAACAGCCTGTGAGGTAGGTGGGGTTGTGAAAAGTCAGAGAAAGATCACCCAGCTGGCTTCATGGAGGAGGACGGAATCAATCCTGGTATTCCCAGATAAGGCACCTTAACTACTAGACCAAACTGTCACAGGCAATTATGGTTTCAGGTGTCTCCTGAAGACTTGTTGCTTTACTTAGGCATTTCTTAAAATGTGGATAGTTACTGGTTGTTTGCTTTTGTTTTTGACCCACCCAACTTCAAGTATTTTTTTTAAATGTACTTTTTAAAAATATATATATTTTTTAATTCTGAAATTAAACTATCTTGTTTCTTACCATAAGTTCTGCAGCGCCGGCACCACCACCACCTTCGCCATCACCTCCACCAAGACCTTCCATCATCATAGGCAACATGCTCTACGTGAGGAGGAAAGGTGTCACTATCCATAATGTTCTGGTTCAATTCTCTCCTCCCTCATCCTAGACAAAGGTGGCATCTTGACAGCCAGCAAAAGGGTAATCTTTGTGGCAGGACCTGATCCCATTGTTGGCCTGGTAGGCACACTGTGGGTACATCCATTGCCTCTCAGCCTTGGACTCCTTGAAGCTGCTCAACAAATGACTTTCAGCTTCTGCACTGTAATCTCAGCCAGTGGGTCTGGAACAGTGAGTCTGGCTTGTTTGGGACAGGGCAAGGTGTTCCTCTGAGCCTCAAACCTTGCATAAGCTTTGGCCTTCACAGACCCTGAAGGGCCAGGAGTGAATATTTCTAGTTTCCAACCACCCAGGGAACCCACTTTGGTGGCATGCTTTGGTGCTTGGTGGATGTGGGTCTCCTGGTTGTCTTGAACGTGGAGATGTACTTTTTTCACACCTCTGGATTGCATCAAACTGGTGCATTAATAGTATTTGGTGTCAGTGACTACTAGTAATTCAGATCAAGTCTCCACTAATACTCCATTCTGTGTAGATGGAGTGTACCAGCAGTGGTCAGGGACTCTCAGATACCACACTAAGGGGCTTTCTTCACAGAAACTTGACCATCATTAAGGGTACCTCCCTAGTACACGTCTGGACCTCCATATTCTCCTGCTGGTCTGCCTTTGTCTGCATTAGATGTATTCTGACCTGGATTAGGGACGTCCTAATCCAGATCACTGGTAGACTATGATTGGAGTATGCTGGGCTTAGCCTAGTCCATACTAATGTTTCAACTGCTACCCCTTATTCTGGAGGTTTTTTTCTGGAATAAGGGGCAGTGTGGAAAGGGTCTAACTGACTGCTGGCTTTCACCAAAGAATATTAATTGGAAATCATAAAAATCAGCAACAAAAGTCTTTTGTGTTACAAAATCAGAGTGCTACATAGCTGGGACCTCTACCACTGCAGTGTTCTTTTGGTGGACCTGCCCTTGATGTAGTTGAGAAACTGATGCATAATGGCGGCAATAAGCGTTCTGCACAGAAGCCAGAAATATGGATTTGCACATTTGGACTGGATCCCTTTATGCTTCCAGGCACAAATCAAGTTTCAGTCAGTTTCCTAATTAAAAACTGACTTTCAGAATGCTCAAGGAAATTTACTGGATACTATAAGAATGGCTGATTCTTACCGCCATATCCTTCAGCTGGTCCAATTTGCCCTAAAACAGAAAGACAAAGTTTACCCTTTTTCATCCAAGGCAATATCAGAATATGACAAAATCCCAGGATGACAATCAATGATTGGAATGAGGAACACCTCCGAGGAATCAGCAGGCCACAGTGGGAAAGGAGCTGTCCAGAGCATGGGTCTGATCCCCACAAAATGCATCTTGGGGGCCTGGTAGACAGCTCAATGTTAGTGTTGACCCAGGGCCCCAACAGCAGTGAAAAGAGCAAATTCAATGCTGGAGCAGTTGGGAAGGGAATAGAAAATGGTTCAGCAAACCATCATTGTGCCACTTTACAAATCTATGGTGAGGCCATGTTTGGAATATGGCATCCAATTTTGAACACTGCACATGAGAAAGGATATTGTGGAACTGGAAAAAAAATTCTGAAAAAGAGCAAACAGAGTGATCAGGGGGCTGGAATACCTCACATATTAGTCTGACCAGGTCAAGTGGTCTGGTCACACTGACCCATGGAACAATGGCAGCTGCTCCTGAGGGGGCCCTTCCACATGCACATCACCACCAGTGTTCCTGAGCTCACTAAGCCTACACTGGTCTTCACTAGCAGTGGATAACTAAAGCATTGTCCACAGCTTGACTAGGAGCAGGCAGTGAGCTCCTGGTCAGCAGCATTTGTATCCTCTTTTGGGCATGGCAGTGCAGCTGTGGCTGCCCAGTCACACTCTAGATCCTAATTGCCATCGGAACAGTCAGACTTGCGCTGAATGGTGCCATGACCACGGCCATGGTGATCTGGCTTACGTGGGCCTGGCCATCTGCATTTCATGGGAGTCAGAGGTATCTGCTGCCTTTCAACACAACTACATTGGTAGAACATCCACTAACCAAGTAGCCTGTTCTATGTGGCATGATTTTCCACTTGACCGAAAACCACTTGAAATGTCACCTCCGTGCTCCAAAACAGAGATGCAGAGGGATCTTTGCATGGCATCTTCCAGGCACCTGCTCAGAAACTGGAGCCTTCAACAATGGAGACCCGCCCTTGATTTCATGAGAAGAAAGACTAGAATGACCCAAAGTGCACCTACCAAGAAACCAGCTCCACCTTCTCCACCTTCTTCGTCTCCACCCATCATCATTGGTAACATGGCCTACAAAAAGAAAAAAAAATGTTTAGTTCAACCAATTCCTATTAATCAGAACTTTCACTTCCTATGACTAGGAGAAGTTTGAAAACGAAGCACTGGAAATTGCTGCAATAAGTAGTTTTCTACTGCAGGTTATCAAAGATGCCCTAGCTTTGCCAAGGAGAGAAAAGAATTACAAACAAAAACATTGTTCTTCTGAAAGGGAATAATATATATTTTTTTTAAAAAATTCTTCTCAAATATATCCAATTAAATCTTTCCAATGCAGACAAAAACCACAGGCTACTTCTTATAGATTGCATTACTAGGCTGAAGTTTGAAGGGTACCATTTGTTTAGAAGATGATGGTTAAAAAAAAAAAACCTTTTTTTAAAAAAAAGGTCCAGATATATTTAAAACTGAACATAATATTGCATTATGCAATAGAGGTGTGCATGAAGCCCGTTTCCCACATTTGATTCAATATAAACTGAATGTGGGAAAATTTGGTTTCAGCCGAATCCCACCTCCACGAGTGTGGGGGACTTTGCATTCATGAAATGAAATGAAGCCCCCCTCCCTTCTTGCCCCCCTCTTACTTGTCCTCATTGCTGGCTGCCATTGTCACCATCTTCTTAGGCACTTCTGGGTCTGTGTGCACGGCTCTCACAAACCCGTAAGTGCCTTTTCAGCCCCCAGGGATCACCAGAATAGGTCCTTTTGTGCCACTGCAGCCCACCAAAAGGCAAGGAAGTGCATTGGGAGGGGGTGGGAGGCTGTGGTGGGGTCTTCAGGGTGCTCCCCACAGGCCAATTCCAGTGCTCCCCAAAGGCCAAAGAGGACTAGGAGAAAGCGGTGACGGTGGCCGCAGCAGGTAAGTGGGTCAACAGGAGGCACAGGTGGGTGGAAGACCCCGGGACATCTGGTATCCATCGAACCTATGAATTCATACATATTCGTATGAATTCCAGATGTCATGAATATTCATGCAAATCTCTATTATGAAAGTATTTTCAACATTCTTTCTCAAATATAATGCAAATATGAATTGTCTTACCTTTTTCTCTAATGCACACATGCTACACATGTCAAATCCCTCAATGTTATGGGCTAAGAAGGGGACCTATTTTGGTGGTACACCGAACTGAGTCACCTAGATGGATTCTCAAGAGGAACAGAAGGTAGGAACTTCAGTTCCCAAAACTCTGCAAATCCTGAAGTGGTTCTGGAGATCACATGATCTCTGGATCCAGCACAGGGACCTATAACAGGACAGCCTTCCAAATGAAGAATCTTATCACGGGACTGTGGAGACATTCCTGCTGCTGAAACAGCTGCCCAGGCTGCCCAGATTGTCCTGGAATGGGCCAATATGGGAAGTGTGGAAATGATCTGAAACTGACGCCCAGTCCAGCAATAAGAGTGCTGCACAGAATCCAGAATTATGGATTTGCCCACTTGCATTGCTTCCCAATATGCTTCTGAGGACAATTCAAATTCAGTCTAGGGGTGTGCACAAATTTTCATGCCAAAGGTAATTTACAGAAGACTATAAGAACGTCCAGAGATTCTTACCGCCATTTCCTTCAGCTGGTCCATTTTACCCTAAAACACAAAGACAAATTTTAACTCTTCTGCATAAAAGGCAGTAAATAACATTTGTTAGATTATAAGAAACTCCCATTTTGAGGATCAGTGATAATATAGAACACCCTTGGGAATGAACAGGTCACTGTTCCCCAGTGGGAAATGAACTATTCATTGAAAAAGAGAGCAGAATCTTCCCTTTTGAAAAACATGTGGGCACAGTATTGCCATAACCTTGCCAAGGACACAGCATGGATGTGTCCATATTTGGGAAGTGCATGAACTTTTTTTTTGTATTCAAATCATACTGAATCAAGTGCAAGAAAATTCATATTTGTTCAAATAAATCCCTTCCAATGTGCTAGGATTTGAATTCAATATGAATGTTGCATACAAATTTGATCCAAATGTTAGATACGAATCGCATACGAATCCCATATGAATCCATAATGAAGCTTAAAATGTGCCAACATTCTATTCAAATTCAAATGTCCGAATTCATACAAATTTTGAATGTTACAAATATTTGTGAGTATCCCTAGTCCATATGGTTGGCCAACCCTCAGTTATGAGGACAGCTGCATGTTCCATCTTATTTGAATCTAACAAAAGCCAGCCCCTAAGCCAGCAGTCTCCCACCACATCCAGCAGCTAAGCGTTTTATCTCACTCTCTTTTTCTTCCACATGTATATTCAGTGTAGAGTTGACTTCCATGAGTTGGCTTATGGTGTAGAATAGCACCATAAGAACATAGGAGGAGCCCCGCTGGATAAGGCTATAGCCCATCTAGTCCAGCATCCTGTCCCACACAGTGGCACACCAGTTGCTTCTGGGCATTCTCAAGCAGAAGACCAAGGCCAAACTTGTACCTGCTCTTGTCTTCCCTACAAATAGCCTTTAGATATCTGATTCTTATGTGCGCTAGTCCAGCAGTGCATATTTTCTATGTTTCTACGGTGGAAAATATCTGTATTCAGAGCTGGTGAGGTGAATTCTCAGAATTCCTTAAGCTAAGAGCCTTAGCATCACTCCTTTTTAGCCACATTGATGATCTTACTAGCTGCAAATGAGCAGGAAATGTTCCTATTTTCGCCAAAACCTGTGAGTCCGATGCAACACTTTCTCAGGATTACATGTATTGATTTACTAAGATCAAAAATAGCAATAAAAGAATCACATGAATGACAATTGTTCAGCAGCCCTGTCGGGCTAAATTTCTGCTTGCGCACAAAGGTGCCCACAAAATGTCCATTTGCTGCTGTCTCTCCACTTGTGGCACCGATGGGTACCTTGCAGCAAGGACATGACCCCATTTACAGGAGCAACCACTGTCCGAGGGGCAGGTTCTGAAAGGCATGATGTTCCTGCTGACTGCAGACCACTTGAAATATCACCTCCATGTTCCAAAATGGAGATGCTGAGGCATCTTTTCAAGCAGCAAGCATGGCACCCTCTCCCAGTCACCTGCTCAGAAACTGAATGCTCCAGTAGGGGTGTGCACGAAGCCAATTTCCCACATTTGACTTGTATCAAATTGAATGTGGGAATATTCAGTTTTGGCCGGATTCCCCCACCGCCCCCCCCAAAATGTGGATGCTTTGTTTTCATGTGTGAATATTCATACAAATATTTGTGCATGAAATGAAGGCAAGGGAGGAACAGAAGGTTCAATTCGTTTCATGCACGAATATATGATTGAACCTCTCACTCCTCCTTTCCTGCACCACCGTCACATGCTGTTCTCATAAGCACTTCTGGGTGTGTGCATGCAGCTCCCATGGTGCTGCATGATCCCTGGATGGGGAGCTGTGTGCACAAACCCAGAAGTGCTTTTTCACCCTCCAGAGAGTGCCGAAATAGGCCCAGGGACACCAGCCCAGCCTCCCTGAAGGTAAGGGAGGGCACCGGAATGGGAGGCCACGGTGGTGTCCCCAGACCCATTTTGGTGCTCTCCAGATGCTGAAAAAGCACTTTGGGTTTTGTGCACGCAGCTTTCACCATGTTGCACAATCACCAGATGGAGAGCTGCATACACAGAAGACCCAGAAAGTGCTTTTTGAGCCTTCATAGAGTGCCGAAATAGGCCCTGGGATGTCACTGTGGCCTTCCAAAAGGTAAGGAAGAACACCAGAATGGAATGGGAGGCCACAGTGATATCTCTGGGCCAGTTTCAAATTCTGAACTGGACAATTATCCATGCACATCCCTCTCTTCAGCAATGGAGACCCACTCTCAATTTCATGATTAGAAAAGTCTAGAATGAAAAAAGAGCACCTTACCATCAAACCACCTTCGCTTCCTTCCTCACCTTCGCCTCCACCCATTGCCATTGGTAACATGGCCTATGAAGAAGAAGAAAAATATTTACTTTGATCAGTTCCTATTAATCACAACTTAACCTCTTAAGGTTAGCAGAAGTTCAAAACTGAAGCTGTGGAAATTGGTGCCACAAGTAGTTTTCTCCTGCAGTATATTAAAGATGCTTTAGCTTGGCTAAGGAGATACAACAAATAAATTCACACATACACTACATACCGTATATATAATCCTTCCGACACATGGTAAATTAAATCTATCCCATACAGACAATATCCACAGACTACTTTTTATATATGCATTATTTTATTTCTTGAATTACTAGGCTGAGGTTTGAAGGGTGACAATTGTTTACCAGATGATGGATAAAAACAAAAACAAAATACCCAGTTTTTACAAAAGAGGTTTGCATGTATTCAAAATTGAACATGATGTTGCTTAATTTACTCATTTTCAACAACTTTTCTCCAATATAATGCATTTATGTCTTATCTTTTTCTTTAATACACACATATTGCACATGTCACATGCCCCAATGTTCTGGGCTAAGAAAGGGACCCATTTCAGTGGTGCATCAAACTGAGCCAACAAGATGGGTCCCCAAGGGGAACTGAAGTTGGAAATTTCAGTTCCCAGTGCTCTTTGAACCTTGAGGTGGCTCCAGAAATCACAGGATCTCTGGATCAAACAGAGGGAGCGTCCCAGGACAACCTTCAAATGAAGAAGATTTAATTGGGGACTATGGAGACATTCCTGCCGTTGGAACCTCTCCAGGCTGACCAGGTCATTCTGGAATGTGCCAAAATGATAAGTGTACAAATGGTCTGAAACTGATGCCCAATCCAGCAACAAGAGTTCTGCATAGGATCCAGAATTATGGATTTGCCCACTTGCATTGGTTCCCAGTATGCTTCTAGACACAATTCAAGTTTTTAATTCCTAATCAAGAAATGACTTCCAGAATGCCCAAGAAAATTTACAGAAGACTTTCAGAATGTCTAAAGGTTCTTACCAACATATCCTTCAGCTGGTCCATTTTGCCCTAAAGCATAAATACAAAGTTTTGACCTTTTACATCAAGTCAATATATAACGTTTGTCAGAATATAACAAAATCCCATTCTGAGGATCAATGATAATATAGAACACCTGTGTGAATCAACAGTGGGTGACTAAATGCCCAGTGAATAGAAGACCACTGGTTTGATCCACAGCATCTCCCCTCTCACACATAAAATGTAGGGCACAGGACATCTATAACCTTGCATATGGTTGGCCAGCCCTTAGTTATGAGGACATTTGAAGTTTCCATCTTACTTTAATCTAGTAAAAGTTAGCCCATAATGGTCAAGTAGGCAGTCTCTCATCACGTCTAGGAGTTTAGAGCTACATCCTATTTGCTTTTTCTTCCACATGTATATTTCAGTGTAGGTTGGCTTATGGTATAGAATAGGATCGTATGAATCTCAGAGGAGCCTGCTGGATTGGGTTATTACCCATCTAGTCCAGCATCCTGTCTCACAGAGTGGCCCACCAATTGCTTCT
>MTQE01002781.1:3081119-3101646 GCA_014337955.1 Aspidoscelis marmoratus | reverse complement strand
GTCTCACAGAGTGGCCCACCAATTGCTTCTGAGATTCTTAAGCAGAGGGCAAAGGCAAAACTTTCACTCATTCTTCATATGCTACAAATCTCATGTGAGCATGCCCAGACATCCAGCTTTCCAGTGTTACTATAGTGGCAAAATTCTCAGGGCGGGTGACTTGCACTGTCAAAATTCTTGAAGCTGAGAGCCTTGGTATCAATTTTCTTTAGCTACCTGGAGCTCTACCAGTCCCAAGGAACATCAAACCTGAGAGACCTACACAACACTTTCCCAGGATTATATGCACTAACTATGTTGTTATTACTAAGATCATAACAACAATCAAAGACTGACATGAATGGGCCATGTTTCTGCTTATACAAGGAGGTGCCCACAAAAAGGTGCATTTGCCTCTCCACTTCTGGCACCAAGAGGCACCTTTCAATGAAGAGACAAAACCATTTTTAAGAGCAACCACTGTCCCAGGGGTCTGTTCTGTAGGGCATGATTTTCCACCTGACTGCCAAAACCACTTGACATGTCACTTCCAAAATGAAGATGTAGAGCCATCTTCTCATGGCACCCTCTCCTGGGCACCCACTCTGGATCCTTCAACAATGGAGGTCCAGCCTCAATTTCATGACAAACAAAGCCTAGAATGAAAAAAGAGCATCTTACCATCATACCACCTCCGTTTCCATCCTCACCTTCATCTCCTCCGCCCATTGCCATTGGTAACATGGCCTATGAAGAAGAAAAATAGGTTTGGCCAATTGCTATCAATCACAGTTTAACCTCCTAAGACTAGCAGAAGTTCAGAATTGAAGATTCTTACCGCCATTTCCTTCAACTGGCCCAGTTTGCCCTAAAATAGAAGAACAAAGTTTTACCTTTCTTCGCCAAAGACAAAATGTAACAAAATCCCAGGATGAGGATCAATGATTGGAATATAGAAAATCTCAGTGAATCAGAAGGTCGCTGTGACCCAGGGGAGAACAACTGCCCAGTGAATACAAGAGAATAGATTTAATCCCTCACATCTTCCCAGGAAAAATAACGGCAACTGGAGGGCATAGTACTTTCATATTCTTATCAGGAAAACAATAAGACTGTGTCCATGTGGCTAGCCAACCCTCAATTATTAGAAGAGTTGTAGTTTCCATCTTGTGTTAGAAGCTAGTCCATAAGGTCCAGTTAGGCAGTACATCCAGCAGTTTAGAGCTTAATCCAACTTTCGTTTTATTCCACATGTACATTTCGGAGTGTGTGCGAAGCCAATTTCCCACATTTGAATTGATACAAATGGAATGTGGGAATATTCAGCTTCAGTGAATTCCCCCAATTAACATGGAGGCTTTGTATCCATGCACAAATATTTGTATGGATATTCATGCACAAAACGAAGCGAACCTCTCACTCTTCCCTTCCCACCACACTCTCACCTGCCATCATCACCACCAATCCCTCTGCTGTCATTGCTGCTGTGTGCTTTTCTCCTAGGCCTTCTGGTTCTGCATGTGTAGCTCCTACCACATCACAAAATCCCCAGATGGGGAGTTGCATGTGCAAAATAGGGGAGTGCTTTTTTGGCCTCTGAAGAGCATCAAAATAGGCCCAGAGGCACCATCGTAGCCTCTGCAAAGGTGAGGAGCATGCTGGAATAGAACGGGAGGCCTAGAAGAAAAGCATGCGCGGCGATGGGAGCCTGTGGGAGTAGCGGGAGGCTATGGGGACATTGGATCTTCACTGAAGCTTCAACTGAAACTTCGACAAATACTGGATGGTCCAGTTCATGGACAAATAGAGCCTACAAATGTAGGACTCAATGTATTTGTTTGCGAATGTTGGAATTTGTACGTATTTGTCCAAATTCTGAATAGCACAAATATTCTTGCAGATCCCTAGTTGACTAGAGTGAGAATAACCCATGATGTGGAACAGGGTTAATTCTGATATGAACAAGCCTAGAATTTACACTTTGGCCCAATACTTCATGATAGGTGAACATCTTTCCAGTATTGCTATGGAGGGAAGTCTCAGGGAATGTTAACACCACCGCAAAAATAATGCACAAAAGTATTATCAAAGCACCTTCAAAATATAACCGTCTTGCCTCTCTGATTGTAGCACCAGGAGGCACCTTGTGATGAGCACACAACACCATTCACAGGGGCAACCACAGTCCAAGGGGCATGTTCTACAGAGCATGATTTTCCACCTCTCTGCAAGCCACTTGAAATGCCACCTCTACGCTCCAAAATGGAGATGCGGGGGCATGTTTTGAAACTACATTCATGGCACCCACTCCCAGGCACCCCCTCAGGAACTGGACCATTTGGCAAGAGGAGAAAGGCTTAGAATGAAAGAAGAGTGCCTTACCAGCAGACCACCTCCGTTTCCTTCCCCACCTTCATCGTCTCCACCCATCGCCATTGGTAACATGGACTACAAAGAAGAAAAAAATGTTTGACCAATTGTTACCAGTCACAATTTAACCTCTTGAGACTAACGGAAGTTCAGCATGGAAGCACTGGAAGTTGGTGTTACAAGCAGTTTTCTACTGCAGTATATCAAAGGTGTTCTAGCTTGGCCAAGGAGATAAAAGAAACAAAATCAAAATAATCACAATCATCATCCTTCCTGCTCATGGAAAGGAATACTAATAATTTTTTAAAAATCATTCTTCCCACACAATGGCAAATTAAATCTCTCTAATACAGACAAAATCCACAGTCCTTTCTTTTAAAATAGCTATTATCACAAAGCAGAATGGTGACAATTAGAATCTCTTAATGAAAAATGTGAACAATAATCGAGGTGCCTTAAGAAAGCATTAAAATTAATAAAGACAGTGCCTTACCATCATTTCACCAAGGCCACCAAGGCTGCCGCCACCACCTTCCTCATTGTCTCCACCTCCACCCGTGAGCATAGGTAACATAGACTAAAAGAATAGAAAAGTCAACATGACCGACTGCTATAAATCCCAACAGAACTATCTAAATGGAGCATCCGTCTACTGTAAACTTAGGGAAAGTTGGTGTGTTGCACATTAAAACATTGTTTGGTGAACTTTTCCTGACAACAACATTTATTGATGATTCCCTGGTTTGCACAGATGGGGGCAACCTTTCTAGCTAAGCATTCATCTCTGGAAGTCCTAACTGAGCCTTTGAGGAGGGCATGGGTGGTGTGGTGGCAGTAGACGGCGCAGCAGTGACAACCACGGCCAGATATTTAAGGTAATGGGACACAGCCAGGGGGACTCAAGGCCAGATACATTCAATTTCCAGGCAAAGGGGAGGGGCTATAAATGCAGGCCTCTTTTGATTTGGCCATGGATCATTGAAGAAGAAGGAGAGTTGGCTTTTCTACCCCGCTTTTCTCACCCATTTCAGGGGAGTCAAAGCAGCTGACAAAGTTTTCTATTCTTCTCCCCACAACAGAACACCCTGTGAGGTAGGTAAGGCTGTGAGAGCTCAGAAGAGAGTTGTGACTAGCCCAAGGTCACCCAGCTGGCTTCACAGGGGAGGGCGGAATCAAACCTGGTATTCCCAGATAAGAGTCCAGCTCCCTAACCACTAGACCAAGCTGGCTCACAAATTACTTATGAACAGATTCATTCACGACGTAGAAATAGTTATAAAAATGCAAAAAACAGTTTAACTTGTTGTTGAAAACAATAACGTTCTAGTGATTTTGGAAAATAATTTGCAATATATATAGTGCATTGCATTTCAAAACATGTCAACAATACAAAAATATTTTTTATATATTGATTTATTAATTTGCAGAATGCCATTGTTTGGAACAGTAGAGGGAAACACATTGGAAAGGTTACATTTGGTTTCAAAATTCCCATGTCTTCCAGGTGTAATGGTGAATAATCCCCATTGTTCTCAGAGGGATCCTTCCAGTGCACTATAACATGTTTTTCTTGTTGCAGTTTTAGGGAATCCTGAAAGAACTGAAGCTTTGCATTTAATTATAAGTCCCTAGTTCAATTAAACTGAAGAACTCAAACAAGTGACTTTAGCATGACTGCTTGGCATCGTGAAACTGGTGGGTAAATGGCATTTGAGGGGCAGGATTGGAAGGGTACCCCAGAAGTGAGAAATGTGCTGTTTCCAGGCTCCCACCCACTCTTTATCCTTGTTATCATCAAAGCTGTACACTTAAAGGGATACACATTTTGGTGGCACAATTTTGTGAGTTGCTGAACTGGCTATCCCGCATGCTTCCCTGGGCCAGACTTTGGAGGAGACAGCAGTGGAGTGGTTAAAATATCTGCACTGCTGCCCTTGTCTCGCTAGCCAAGATGGGCCTCCTAGACCAGCCCATGTTGCATCCAATGTGGACACAGTGTGATAGCATGGAGAGAGCCTCTCTGGTTTGCAGCAGAATGTGAAAGAGAAAAAACTCAAAGGGGGCTTGCCACCACAACTTACTGTTTTACAGTTAAGTGTGGAAAGGCCCCAAGCCAGCATCTTTGCCAAGGGGAGGCCTGGCCATAGCTGTTGGAGCAGAACGGGACAATCTGAATTCAGATGGCCTTTTCCGCTACTGCCTCTGAAGATCCCTTGAAGGCAGTGTGAAGATTGCAAAAGGCCTTCACAGTTACCAGCCTGGCCATCTTCAGTGTGGACCTTCTTCCTGTGGCACTTCCTAGAGTGCTACCAAAATGAGTACGCTGTAGTATACTGGACCAGGTGGGCATGCCATTGATTCCATGCACCTCCACGGTCTAGTATACCTGCCCTGGGCTGGTTGAAAACATCTTTTTTGAAGTCTACAACTAAGGGAGTACACACTTTGTCCACAGTGGATGAAACATGATGGCCTGCATTAGTCCACACTAGCATGTGGATGGCAGTCCCTTATTCCAGAATTTATTCCAGAATAATGTCCAAAGTGGAAAGGTCCTAAAGTTTCAAAATAATGTAGCAAATTCTTACCGCCATATCCTTCAGTTTTCCTAAACTGCCCTAAAAAGCAAAGAAAGTGTTTTATTCTTTTTCTTAATCCAAGGCACAAACATATATAACTAGTAAAACTAATAACAACCCTAAATTCCAGAAGTAGAGATGTGCAAAATTCAATTCACCTTCAAAAATTCAATCAAATAGTTCCTATTCATGGGATATTTGGATTGAAACAAACATGTGGCTGTTTGAATATCCAAAAATTTGATTGAACTAAGCCATATTTGAACACTAGTAATTTGACCAAACATTAGTGTTTTGCTAGGGATGTACACGAATAATTGTAACATTTGTTATTCATACAAATTCATATAAATTTGGGCATTCGTACAATATTCATACATTGACATTCGTATGAATAGGAATGGTTCTGGACATTTGTACCAAGAGTTCAGACACTCATTAAACTGGGGAGGTGAGAAAGCGGCTGCACCAGTCACATCTGCAATGGATCTACAGTGCATTTGACATGGGGTGTTTTTCCACTGTCAGAAAGTATCCATTTTTGCACCCTTTAAGGACCCATTTGGGTGTGAGCCAGATGATCCCATTTCCACCACGGCACCCATTTGGGACCCGATTGTTTCGACTGCTGCTGGGGATATCCGGTTCAAATGGGTACTTTCTGGCCTTTAATCTGGATTAATGGGGTCTACAATGGGGTCTTCAGGCAGAAAATCCGGATTAAAGGAAGCCTGTTTCCACACATGTGTGGCAATGGGGTCTAGAGGAGGCTAGAGGGAGGGGGCATCCATGGGGGGGGAGCCCCAAAACCTAAGCTTCGAAGTCATTTCAAAGTCATTTTGAAGTCACTTCGAAGTCTGTGCAAAATAGCTCCGGAGCGTCTTTGAAGTCTGTGCTTATCTTCAGAGTGAACTTCGAAGTGACTCCGAAGTCACTTCGAAGTTCACTCTGAAGATCAGCAGACTTCAATGGAGCTGTTTTGCATTGACTTTGAAGTAACTTCGAAGTGACTTCGAAATGACTTTGAAGCCACTTCGGAGATTGCACCCATCTGTCCCCCCAAACACCTGGGGTGACAAGCAGACCCCTCATGGTAGATCCGGATTTCCAAATGGGTGCTCTGGTGTTTCCACGGCAGGGAGGCTAGCACCCATTGCTATTGGGTGCTAGACCACCCATGGAAACACGTTGGGTACTTCCCTTAATCTGGATCTACTAGGTCCAGATTAAGGAATGTACCCATTCCTTAGATCTGGATATTCTTAGATCCGGATTAAAGGAGCATGGTGGAAAAACACCCATGGACTGAGAGCATATTTAAAGTGGATTCATGTTGGATTTGATGCTTCAGAGGTGATTTGTTACTGGTAACATATCGGATACATATTCATTCGTATCCAGTTCATATTCATTTGTATTGGATATTCATATGAATTCGTACAAATACATTCATATCGGTTAGAATTTTACCACATTCAAAAGGGTCTATTCTAGGGATGTGCATGAATTTTTATTTTTATTTTTTGTATTTGTTTCGTATCAAATTGAATGCAAGAAAATGTGGTAAGATTCGTATTCTATATGAATGTTCAATCCTATATGAATTCAATCAAATAGCATACGGATCCTATATACAAATGCATATGAATCCCATACGAAACTTCATATGAATGTATCAAAACATTCAGATTTGAATGTCAGTCTTTGAAAGTGCCAGCATTCAATTTGAATTTAAATGATTGAATTCAGCCAAATTTTGAAAGTTATGAATATTTGTGCACATCCCTAGTTTTTGCTCATGAAAAGGGCTTTTTTCCAATGGGGGGGGGGGAATGTTTGTTTTTTCAAATCAGTGCAAAACTGATTGTGAACTGTTTTTAGATCAAATGGTTTGATAGTGAAATTAACAAATATGTGTTCAATGGTGAAACAAACACACAAATTTCATTCATGCACAGTGTGCCCTTTCGGCATTTGAAAGAGCTGTTTCTTACCAGAAGGCCTCCACCTTTCTCACCACCACCACCTCCCATGAGCATTGACAAGGCGTCCTACAGACAGGAGAAAAATGCCGCTGTTTAAAATGCAGGTTTTTTGGTTCTTTTGAGCAATGGGTTTTCCATGCTTTTTAGGACACCACTTAGAATTGTAAGATGGATTGATCAAGCTTCTCCTTGTAATAGTTCTTGATTGGAAAAGTGCATGAATACAGCCAATAATAAGGTAATCTGAAATGTTAATATTCTAAAACCAAATCTCCAAAGCTCATAGGAATTTTAAAATGGCACCAATAAAAGAACATCATAAGTAGCTTCCTATATTTTAGAGGTCATCAAGTTAGATTTTGGCCTCTAAAGATTTTGTGACCCAAAACAGAATTTAGAAAAGATGAATTATAAGAAAATCTCCCTTTTGATGTTCCTTACTAAAGGTAAGTGCAGATAGGGCCAAGGATTCTGCCCAGTATAAACAGGATGGACAGGAAATGACTTCGAATTGGGGTATTTTCTGCCTATTTCTTAATGGCAGTAGACAGAAGGCAGCTGCCACAGTCAGTCCTTCCACATGCTGGCAACATTGTGGACAGAAGAAAGTGCCATTCCTTCAAGTGATTCGAATGTGCAGATACGTATGTATTACATACATATCCATACAAAATTATAGGTATCTTGTGCTTAAAATACGGGATTAAAATGGGATGCATACAGGATAATATGGGATGTATACAGAATATGCACAGATACTTATAACAGATACAAATGTTGTCAACATTCGTATTTTTAAATATGAATAACATTCAAACGTTTGGATTCAAATGTTACTGATTCAAGCTGGATTTTTTGACATTCAATTTGACTTGAATTTGAATGCAAAAAATACATTTGTGCACATCCCTACAGGAAAACTGTACTAGTGGTAGTCTGTATCAAATCTGTACTAAGGATGCAGTAATATGGTTTATTGGTGGATCTGATGAACTGGTATCACAATCGTACAAGCATGGTCTGATCCAGAACAAAGATAGGGCATCTGCATGTGGGAACAGAACTAGGAAGATTATTTGCACTGACAAATAATGTACTGTTCTATAGCCTGGCTGGTGGCAATGGGGATTTTGCATTGCCTGTGAAGATACCTTGGGTGCTTCTGCATTGGACACTTAATAGACATAAAGTGCCTATTAAGAACAAATTTCTTAAACTCCATCTGCACACAACACACATTAGAGACATTTGCTTCCGCATTGGCTCTTGTGCGATGTGTCTCTAATGTGTGTTAAGTGGCCCTTAAACCGGATTACCGGAAGACTACCTTGAAGGTAGTCTTAAAGGGTACGTAATGTGTACTTCCACAGTTAAGACACATTCATTTTGGATGTGTCTGCATTGCGAAAGTGTCCCTAAGTGCCTACCTGCCATGATTGGCTCCTCCGGAGCAAGCATGGTGAGTCAGGAGCCTCCTATCTCGGGGCTCCCTCTCACCCCAGAAGCTGCGGATCACGGCTTCTGGAGCCAGGGGGGCTTCACCTATCCCACCCTGGCAGCGACCGAGTGCAATCCCCTCCTTATCTTTAGGCAGGCCGATTCTGGCTGCTCGGACCCGGCACGCTTTGTGCATGCGTGTGGCGCACCTCCTGATTGGCCAGGGCTGCGTCTGGCTTCAGGAGGTCCTCTGCGCAGGCGCGTGGCCCTGACCAATAGGGAGGCGCACAGCCCTGCCAGTGTGCTTGCATGGCGGCTCCAGAGATCTTCCCAGCTGGCAGAGGTGTGAATGCTCACTGGCTGGATGCTTCTGGGCAGAAGTTGCCTAATTGCATACTATGGGCTGAAGTGTGGATTCACCCTTGGATTCAGCATCTCATTGATGGTGATGTGGGGCAATTTCGTCAGGTTTGGAACGTGTTCTGACTGGTAGCACACGTCCACTGATATGGAACAGGGCTTACACAAATGCATTGCATCTCTCCTTAGCCTGCATTTGCTACTAATCCAGATTCACTAATCTGGATTAAGGGCAGTAAGTAAGGAAAAGGCCAAACGGTACATAGGATATCCAGGCCCCAAACCTTCGCTAGTGCTTACCAAGGGTCTCTCTAGGGTTCCCCATTCTTCATGTTAGTGTGGAGTAAGGAAGGCCCTTCCCAGCACTAGTATACCCCCATTTGCCAAGGATAGAGGGTAATCAAGGGGGCCTTGATTGGGATCACTGGAAGTCCTGAGCATGAAGAACTACCAGCAGACACCATTCAGGCCAAGCTGAACTTTTTGCCAAATGATAATTTGTTCTTGAGACCTCTGTTGTTACATCTTATTTTATAACCTCCCCCCCCCCTGCAATTTTGGTTCATATTAAAATACATTTAATGAGAGTATTGAAAATCAGCATTATTTGACTTACTAATCCTCCTCCTCCACCACCACCCTGCCAAAATAAAGCAGAACAGAAGATCATTTTGTTAGTTAGCTTCAATATTTTTATTTTGGTGACAGATTACTTAAATGGACCTCCATATCTGTTCTCATAAAGTTCATTATAGTTACTGTGCGAAACCTAAAAATTGCACTTGTGAACACCACAATTGTGTTGCCATGTCGTACTGCCCTCTCACAACATTTGCACCTGGAAGAGAAGGTAAATGCTGCATCTGGAAGCTCACGGGGGCAGCTGGCAGATGCTCCTGGGGCCAATTTACACTTCGGCCCAATAGTTCATGATAGGTGAACATTTGGGCAGGTGTATCTGCACTTAGCGGAGTCTGTTACAGCCTCCAAGCACCCCCTGCCTTCTTAGATGTTTACCTATTGTGAACTAGTTGTGGAGCACAAAATTATGCTCCAAAACCTACTTAACCTTTCCCAGAAACTTACCTGTCGCATCCATCCAGCAAGCATTCACACCTCTGCTGGATGGGGAGGTCATCGGACCTGCTGCACAGGTGACTGATTTGACTGTGCAGAGCATCAGCATCGTCATAGCGATGGCGCTGATGCACGGGTAGTCACAGAGGGTGCTGCACTCAAGATGGCCGTGCCCTGAAGAGTATCGGCCTGGTGATTGAACCAAGGTAAGTGTTTGATTGCACCGGGGTGGGCTATCATTAGTTGACTGCATTCCTTTCCCGTCCATGGGATGGGAAGGGAAGTGCGAAAAGGTCCTTGGATGCTTCCTAATACACGAGATCATCAGAGGTGGTGCAGCATGCAAATATTTCTCCTGGAAGGGCCACAGCTGCTCCAGAAAGGTCCATGGTTGGGACTTCAAAGGAGGCTGCCAAGTGCTACTAAATCTTCCAGCAGCACTTCGGAGTTCTTCTGTCCCATAGGTGACAATTTCACTTAAACTTTCTGGGTAACTTGGGGTCAGTCAGCACCTCTGCTTCTTAAGCTTCATCCAGACAGCATCTTTCACATTATTTGGACAATCCAGAATAAAGCATGAATAATCTGGACTACAGTGTGTCTGGATGGGTCTAATTCTGGCTTATCCAAATAACACGGATTAATTAAGTGCTGTCTGGATGAAGCTTTAGTCGATCAAACCACAGTTTCAGAAGCTCACAGAGAAGCTTCACATGGCAGCCTCCCTCCCCTCCTGTGCCCATTAGTTGCTACAGATGCATGTGGAACCTCATGCAGTGATTTGTAGACTTCATTGGAAGCCTGCACTAAGCCATTCAATCATTATTGGTTCTACCTCCAAGTGCGTAAGATCCAAAGAAGATTTGCCAGGGCAGTGTGGGCTTCAAAAGAAGTCTACAAACCAGTGGGCAGTGGGGGAAGGAGTTTCTAAGCTTCCTAGGTGGACTGAGCACTGCAGGCCACCGATGGAGATGGTTATTTAGCAGGTCAAGCACTCTTGTAGAAAGAGCCCTGCTGGGTTGCAACAGTGGGCCATATTGGACAGCCAACTACTCTCAGAGTGCATCTGACCAGGTTCTTTTGGCACTCAATCTATTAAAAGCAAGAAGCAAGCAAGCAAGCAAGCAAACAAACAAACACTATTTTGGGTCATGAGATATGCATCCTCTTACCCATTCCTGAGTAGAGACCACTGCAAACAAAGAGGCCACCAAAAGGATATGTGTCTTCATTGTTGTTCTTGAAGCCTACACACTGACATTATTCAGGTCCACACCTACGTTAAATAGCTCCATTTGCAGGCCTGAATGCCCAAACCCAATGCCTCTATTGTTAAAGCCTATTTGCCTGTAAGGAAACATCAGAAATCACATTGCATCACGTAAAACTGTTCTCAGAAGAAATGGATCCAATGAAAAAAATTCCATCTGAGTGCTGCCTCACTAGGGGTGTGCACACGCCATCACATTCCTTTTGCTAGCAAATCAAAAATTCAAAAATTAATTTTGTTGTCAAATGTTAAATTGAAAGACTGTATTTCCACGTTTGATTCTGAATGTTTCCAAGAGCTTTTCCAGAGCTTTCCCCGATCTGCATGCTCCAAGAGAGGTGCTGCACACACAGAGCTGTGTCTGGGGAAAATACAGCTCTGCAAAATGTGGATGGTGTGTGCAGTACAAGGGATGTGCATAAATATTCGTAGGCATTCAAAATCTGATCAGATGTGCCGAATTTTGAACTCGAATAGAATGTCCTGAAATTTGAATGTAAACATGTAAATTGAATTTTGAACTTCGGATCTATCCATTTGAATTATTCGGACATTCATATGTGCATAGGTTTGTACACGATGCGTGCTTGAATATCCGCATCTTTCCCACATCTGTACGTATCCATATGGGACAAAAACGGGTTGCCTATGGGATAACTACGGGTTGCATACAGATGTGTATGGATGTGTATGGATGTGGGGGAGATGCGTATGTGCACATATTAATGTTGTTGACATTCATATATGCAGATTCGAATAAAGAATTCAAACAAACAGATTCAAATTTGGTAAATACAAATCAAATCTTGTTAAATTCAAATTTAAAAGATTCAAATCAAATTGGATTTTTGGGTATTGAATTTGAATAGAATGTCAAAACACATTTGTGTGCATCCCTATGCAGCACCTGTATCAGCATTCCAAATGTGAAAAGGCTCATAATTAGCGACAAACAAGGAGCTGTGCTCCCAACTTCTATAGGAATGGATTAATTATATGTTTACATCCATTTATTTATTCCATTTATATCCCAACTTCGACTTTAAGTTAGGGATGTGCACAGATTTTTTTTGTGTGTGTTCACTATGCATGGAAGTAAATGCAAAGGAAATCTGCATTTGTGCAAATAGAGCCACTTTGAATATAGTAGGATGAAGAGCAAACGTTCTTCAAATGCTCTTCAAAGTTGCTTTGAAACTCTGCCACCGGTCACACCGCCAAATCCCCTCCAAATCCGCTTTGATTCTACTCTGAGTACACTGCAGATGTGACTGGGCAGCATCTTTGCTGCCTCCTCACCTTCGCAATTGTAACAAAGCGTCAGATGAACGCACAACTGCATTCACTTCGCATTCGAATGCCAGTCTTTGAATGCAGCCAATATGCTATTTGAATGCAAACCTTTGAAGCTTTGAAATCTGTTCAAATTGCGAAGCTGATGAATATTTTTCACCCATCCCATCCCTACTTTAAATACTTACTGTGGGTTTCAACAGGCCAAGCACATAAAGAAAAATAAAATCTAAAAGCAAAAATATCTGTAACATTTTTAGTTGGGGGGAGAAAAATTCTTTTCATCTGGAGGCAGAGAGGAAGAGTTGGGGTGTGCATGAATGCAATTTTTGGATTTGATTGGATCCAAATCAAATATTTGAATGTTCAAATTCAAATGAATAGAGAAAAAATGAATGTTTTCAAATTCAAATTGATTTGAATAATTCATATCTATTCGTACAAATATTCAATTCATATTTGAAGATATGAATGTTGACATTCATATGTGTCCATATGCATCTGTATGCATCCATAAGCATACATCCGTATGGATCCTGTTTTTATCCCGTATGCATCAAGTTTTCATCCCGTACCAATAAGATGCATACAGATACATATGTAATGCATATGTATCCATACACATACGAATGTCCAAATAATTCATACAAATGATTTGAAACATTCAAATTCGTTTGAATATTAAAAAACAAATGTATACACATTCAATTCAAATGTCTGAATTTGAACAAATTCAATCAAATTTTGAATATTTCAAATATTCTTGCACATCCCTAATGGGTATTTCAGCATTCCCCAGGATTTGCAAATCAATGGAGCATGGCACAACTCAAGTCATTCCTGAGTTCAGGAGCTATCATAAAGAAGGATCTCCCATGAGTATATATGGAATCCAAGCCAATATTTCTACACATTATAGTTATCACATATGTTACAAGCTACACCTGCTGCTTTTTTTTCTTTTGCACAATTATTTGACATCAGGATTCCATATGGCAGTCCAAAATAACTAGCAAAACTGAACCCCATGTACCTGTGACACGGTGAGGCTTGGATTATATTGTTAAATGTGGAAAATCATGATGTCCATTTAAAGTAAGAAAAAGAGGAAAGAAATAGATTGTTATTTATCAGCAGGATTCACTAGAAATTCTAGGAAAGTTCAATGTTTCTCTTCTTGCATCTGATGACATTACCACCTTTTTGCCAAGATCAGGATAATTTTGGCTCTCCTCTGTCAATTCCAGTAGAACCTGCCAAGTATCTTTATCACATAATGCTTTATAAACCAAATATTCATTTCCTGATAAGATTCATTTCCTCAGGCCCCATAATCAGGGCTCCTTTTGCAAACAGCAGCTGAACTCTTCTAAAGGTGAACCAACATTAGCGCAATTGTTCTTGATTTAGAATGGCACTGTGGCCTTAACTGATTGAAGAGAATTCAATAAGCTAATGGAAAGATTGAAAGAAGGGTCGTTCCTGCATTTGCAAGGGGCTACCCTGTTCCAGCTGGAATTGTTCCTAAAGCAACAGTTTCCAGATGGAGCAGGCCACCTGTACTTCTGATAGCTGTTCTGGGACAGCCCTGGGCTGCCCTGCACCACTTCTACTGTGATCCAGTTTGGTCTAGTGGTTAGGGAGCCGAACTCTTATCTGGGAATACCAGGTTTGATTCTGCCCTCCCCCATGAAGGGACCTCATCATCAGGGCTGACAAAGGCTGGCAAAGGTCATGGTAGATACATGTCAAGCACTTAATTGTGCTTCACACATAGTCGTTGGAAATGGCCTCTTGAAGTGCAGATGCTCCGTGTGTAAGCACACTAAAGGACGACTAGTGAATCAAGTGTGAAAAGGCCCCAGTCTATGCTGTGTCCAATTCAGATGCAGCATACTATTAGTGGATATGACCCTTTCCCCCCTGAGTGTGGAAGAGGAAGACCCAGAGCAAACCAGAGGCATTTCTGCACTTACCTTTCTAGTGCATTGTGCAGTTAGACCAGTACGCTCTGGGTACAGGAGTACCATACACATTTCTGGCCAGGAGGGATGCTTGGGCCAGGCCACACTGCCATCATGAAAGCTGGGGTCCCACCACCTCACTGGATCGATTGGCTGCCGCCAGCCATAACACCCAGTTAGTGAGGTGCTGGGAGATCAATCCAGTGGGATGGGACCCGATCCTGGCAATGTTTGGAGGTGTGTGCCCTCCCCCTGTGGATCAGTCCCCGGCCAGCCTGCTGCTGTGATGCTGGCACGTGAAGACCTGCCTGATGGTGGCCACATTGTGCTCACACATGAAGCCAGCAGCCAATCAGCACCAGCAACACCACTTTGCATGGTCAGGATTAGGGATGTGTAAAAATATTTGTAACATTTGAAATTTGGTCGAATTTGGCTGAATTTGCACATTGAAACTCAAGTGTTTCTACTTAAAACAGAGTGTTTTTGACCTTCTTAAAGATAGAAATGTATGGGTAGCAGTGTGCAGCAAGAAGCTCAGATAGAAGGGCGAGAAAACATGTTTAATTTTGTTTTACCTACTTAGAAAAATATACTAAATTGACATATTCAGATACCAGCCTAGATGAACTGGGAATCACATAATGAAGAACTCTTTCAAATAAAAATTCAAAATAGAAGTGAAATTTTGATACTTAAGGGACACAAACTTTGAGCACAGAAGTTTGCTTGACAAACTCTTTCTGCATCCTTCTGAAATTCAACTTAACTATAGCCATTTTACTTCACAAATATTTATCACAGCACGCATTTTGATAGACTTGCTCTATATGAGACCATCATGGCTCAGCCTCTGATAGATAGGATTAAGTTGTTCTGCCTGTTCTCTTTGTGACATCTCAGAAGCAGAAACAGAAATTCTTTCCACACTGCAGAGGATCCAGGCATCTCCCTTCCACATAGTGGACTTGTTTAAGGGACAGGATGCGATGCCCACCACTAGTACACTCCATCCATATTAAATAAAGCGAAGAACACCAAACTGGGTAGCCCAAAATAGCTGCCTAATTTGGTATACTGGTAGATGTTCTGTGGTGGTGCACATTCTGCGGTGTTGAACACATTGATGTCACGTGAGATGCTGATATCTACGTATGACGCCACAGTAGATGCCAGCCTCTTCAAACCTACATAGAGGCACTGAAAACAGTAATGCTACGTGTGATCACAACACCTTCAAGCCCGGCGAACGGTTTTACAAACTGTGTAGTGTTGAACATACATGTATAAGAGCTGCAATCTGAGTACTGATTTGCAAGAATATTCAAAATATTTGAAATTTGATCAAATTCGTTCAAATTTGGACATTCAAATTTGAATTGAATGTCTATACATTCGTTTTTTAGCATGTCCATACATTTGTTTTTGAACAAATTTGAATGTTTCAAATCATTTGTACAAATTATTTGGATATTCATATGTGTAAGGATACATACTCATTACATACATATCCGTACACATCTTATATCCGTACTCATTTGTATGGATACGTAAGGCACAAAAACAGGATGCGTACGGGATAAAAACAGGATGTGTACAGACACATATGAATGTTATCGACATTTGTATCTTCAAATACGAACTGAATATTCACACGAATAGACATGAATCAGTTCAAATTTGAATACCTTCATTTTTCTCTATTTGTACGAATTAAAACATTTGAATATTCGATTCAAATCAAATCAAATCCAAAAATTACATTCATGCACACCCCCAAATCTGAGCAATTGGGAATTGTGTTCTTAGAAAGACGAGTGTCTTTAGATCAAAAGTGAACATAGGTGAATCCGATCTTTCCCATGGTTTTTCAGCCATCAAAGAAATGGCAGATCTAGCATAGTCTGTTCATGTGAGTTGAGGAGTGCAACATTGTACCATGTCCAGTCACCTGTAAAAGTACCCAAAAGGTTCTTTTTGTGCCCTTCTTCTGGTTAGATGTAATGATGTTTTTCTTACGGTGGCCAGAGTGATGCAGTCCATCCCATGACCTTTACTTATAGATAAAGCAATCAACCCCCCTAATGTGCACATTGACAATAGAGGCTCTGGTTTGAAACCACAGAAGCTTGCAAAGTGAAGTATAAAATCTGCTGCTCCAGACAGATAGCACCACCTGAGATAATCCTGTATCGGAAAGATCACAGCTTAGAGGCAAGATGATGCTGTTACCACTGCTAACAACTCTTCTCCTGGTGGTCTCCACCCACAGTTTGGTAAGAGGGGATCCAGTGTGGGGCTCAGCTTTTCACTGGTACCTTGATAAATAGTAGCTTTCCCTTGTGTCAGGAGGGGTTACAATGTGGCCAGAAGGAAAGGCATGACAGAGCATTAACACAGGGTGTCAAAGAGGGAATTGTCAGAGTCCACTGCACCTTTGACAGCTGAAATCCCTTCTTCTGTGCAACAGTTCAACCTGAGGAGCCCTGCCTAGGTAACATCTAACATAGCCTCATCCCTTCTCCTCCTATTCTGGTAGCATGAACCATTCCAAGGTGCATGAAGTTTAAAACAGGGGTTTTGGGAGGATGACTTAGCCTGATCAGACCAACGTAGTTGCAGATCTTGATGGTCCATCAAAGGATGTTTTCCACATTAAGCTTTGCTAACATTTTTGATTAATGGTGACATCAGGAACAATTAGCAGGTTCCCCTTTGGCTATCCATACCCTAAACACCAAAGCAAAAAGTAAAGAGGGGGAAACTTCCTTTTCTCATTGCTCAGTTTTCTGGGCTGTTTGATATGAAAAATAATTATACTTTTTTTCTTTCAGAAACCTGCAAAACCAGAGGTTGCTGCAAAGGTAATTACAGTGAGATCCCAATTTCTGTGTTTCCCATTAGTCTCTCTTTGCTACTGCACATTTGACAAATAGGACCTCAGTTTACGTGCTCCCATTGCTTCAGTACTAGGGATGTGCATGAATTATTTTCATGTTCACTTCACATCCGAAGCAACCGTGAAAGAAATTAGCATTTGTGTGGATACAGCCACTTTGAATATGGTAGGAGTCCCATCTGCTGCAAAAGCTCTTCGAATTCCTTCTATCAGGTGCACCTCCAAATCCTCTCTGAATCACCTCCAGACCGGTCCAAATTCGCTTTGAGTCTGCTTTAAATCCACTGTAGATGTGAATTGGCAGCTGCTTTGCCACCTCCTCCAGTTTGTGAATATAACGAAGCATCAAACAAATGTAGAAAAGCATTTTCTTGGCATTCAAATGCCACTCTTTGAATATAGCCAATATTCGATTTGAATATAAATGTTCAAATTCATACGTATGAATTTGCATGAATTGTGAACCTGATGAACATTATTCGCCCATCCCAATTCAATACTGCACCTTTTGGCTCCCGGTCCCACAGACAAATTGGGCTAATGAGGAATGTGATATGCTTCTTTGCTCCTTCACCTATCCAAATCCCTGTAGTAGAGCAAGGGAAAGAACAAGAATCAGATGGGTCCTATTCCTGAAGCAGCCAGCAGCTATACGCATATTCACATTGGAAGCCAGTAGATTGGACCAGATCAGGATACTCTGTTCTAGAATAAGCAATCTGTCCAATCTAAGACAGATCGATCCAGGCACAGAACAAGGTTATCCACATTTGGATGGACTGTTCCACTCCTGGCCCTGTGTTGATGCTGAGATTCTAACCAGCTTTGGACCCAGTGCAGGGTGCCCCTGAATGGTATGCCAGACACCTTGGTATACTGGATGATGGAGTCATGTCATCTGCATGCCGCCCAGTAAACCACTCTTGGGTACACTGGTAGATTTTGAAAAAGGATTCTATAGGTAGACTGGACCAGGATGCTGTTTTGGATGCCCTTATCTGGCCTTATGTTCTGTCCTGAGCAGATGGAAAGTTCTGGGAGGGGAGGGAGTTTCTCTGCTTTGTTCTAAGGGCCTTTCTGGACTTATTTAGAACTGGGACAAGGGGCCATGAAGTCCACCTTAGGGCTTCATTGGTCTCTGTGTTAGTGTGGATCTGTCCACACAGGATAGAGTATAATCCAGATCACAGAGTCCTCCTCTGGATTACCAATATTCCTCCACATCAGTAGCCACCAGGGGACCCATTTTGAGGGATGACTAAATTGTGCCACCAAAATGCCTGCCCCAGCACTCTGAGGTTAGGAACTTTTGTTCTTAGCCATCAAAGCTATTGGAGTTTGACCCAAAAACCTGTTAAAGCTTTGAGGCCGCTGTGGGTGCTGATCTACTTTGAGCATTTAGAAGTAGCCAGGAGAACCAAGGAGATCGGAACACAGTCTCTTCTGACGAGGGCTGTGCACTAACATATATATTTATTTTAAACAGGGAGAAGATACAGATTTCTATGTTGGTGAGGTAAGCCTTCCGTTCAACTCTTAATTACTACTCGGAAAAAATGAACTTTCTAAAACCTTTCCTCAGGGAAGAAAACTTCCACAGCAAGAATCCCTCCCTTATTCCATAACACCCATTCAAGTCCTAGTCCAAACCTATCTTAGGGCCTGTTCACACTTATCATGTGAGAATGCTCTGGGATGCTCTGTCTGTACACTGTGCTGCCTCTTTCACCCCAGTGTGTCTGAGAGCATCTCAGAGTGCCTTGATCTTCCCATGGATATGGGAGGAGGTGAGGCTACATGGGAGTTTTAACAGATGTTGTCTGTGTGATGGACTACAGCTATTGAAATTCCTTCTTCCGTGCAAATGTTCAACCTGTTGGAGCCCTGCCTAAGTAACATCGAATATAACTACCATCCCTTCTCTTCCTATTCTGCTAGCATGAACCATTCCAAGGTGCATGAAGTTTAAAACAGGAGGTCTGGGAGAACGCCTTATCCTGATCAGAACAATGCACTTGCAGATCTTGGTGGTCCATCAAAGGATGTTTTCTACATTAAGCTTTGCTAATATTTTGATTAATGGTGACGTTAGGAACAATTAGCAGGTTCCCCTTTGCCTATCCATACCCTAAACATCAAACCAAAAAGGAAAGAAACTTCTGTTTCTCATTGCTCTGTTTTCTGGGCTGTTTGATATGAAAAATAATTATACTTTTCTCATTCAGAAATTTGAAAAACCAAAAGTCGCTGCAGAGGTAATCATTGTGAGATCCCAGTATCTGCATTTCCCATTAGTCTGCCTTTGCTACTACACATTTGACAGATATCCCTTCACTTTACTTGTACCCATTGCTTCAACACTACTGATGTGCATGAATTTTTTACATGTTCACATTGAAGCGAATGTGGAAAAAAAGAGCATTTGTTTGAATTCAGCCGCTTTGAATATGGTAGGGATGTTATTCATACAATTTGGGCCATCTCTACACAAATCGAATGTCACAACATTTGTACATCCACATTCATACAAATACAAATGACTTAGAACATTTGCATGAATAGTTTGGACATTTGTTAAGGTGTGGGAAGAAAACTGAGGGAGAAACCCCATTGGAGAATCAGAGCAAGTGAGCTGGGAGGGGTTTGTCTTTAAGACAGGAAGGAAGGAAGCAGTTTCAGAGAAAGACAGAGACCTGTGTTTCCGCCTAAGACACAGAGGCAGGCGATCGGAGAATCAGAGTGAGATACCAGAGGTTTGTCTATAAGGCAGGATGCGGGGGAGCAGGTTTGGAGAAACAGAGAGGTGAGGTATGTGTGCCTATAAGACAGGAGGGGGAACACTATTCGTTATCTACGCATTTGTATAGGATATGTATCTAAGATCCACGTATGCATTTGGGTATTTGTTTGAACTGAGACGAGTACACTCGTATCAAATAGAATCCTCCCACATTCCAAGGGCATCTATTTGAATGAATATGAATTTTCTAACATTCCATTCCTTACAAATCAAATGCCCCAAACCCATTTATGAACATCCCCAGAATATGGCAGTATTCACATCTTCTGGAAGTGCTCTTTGTATCCCTTCTGCCAGGTGTGCCTCCAAATCCGCCCCACATCCCTTCCAAATCCTTTCTGAATCTGTCCAAATCTGCTTTAAATCCACTTTGAATCTACTGCAGATGTGACTGGGCAGCTTATTTGCCACCTCTTCACCTTTGTGAACATAGTGAAGCATCGAACAAATGCAGAAAAGCGTTAGTTTAGCATTGAAATGCCAATCTTTGAATATAGCCAATATTCAGTTTGCA
>MTQE01002781.1:3041958-3071577 GCA_014337955.1 Aspidoscelis marmoratus | reverse complement strand
TTGAATTCAAATCAAATGTCTATACATTCGTTTTTTAACATTCAAATGAAGTCAGATGTTTTGAATCATTTGTACAAATTATTCGAACATTTGTATGTGTTCTTAATTTGTATCTTGTTTTAATCTATTTTAATCTATTGTTACCCGCCCAGAGACCTTCGGGTATGGGGTGGGATAGAAATGTACATACATACATACATACATACATACATACATACATACATACATACATACATACATACATACATACATACATACATACATACATACATACATACATATCCGTGTACATCTTATTCGTATCTGTATCCATTTGTATGGATACCTACGGGATGAAAACAGGATGCATATGGGATAAAAACGGGAGGTGTACAGATGCGTATGGACGCATACGGACACATACAAATGTTGCTGACATTCGTATCATCAAGTACGAATTGAATATTCATACAAATAGATACAAATGTATTCGAATCAGTTTGAATTTAATATATTAGTTTTTTCTGTATTCGTATGAATTTGGACATTTAAATATTTGATCTGAATCGAACTGAATGTCAAAAATTGCATTAGCGCAGACCCTTACTCCACACAGTGTGCGTGGCTATCCTGACTGTGGAGCAGTAAAAACTCCAGGATGCAGCATGGACAGCTGTATATTCCCAGATGCAGCATTTACATTACTTCAGTGTCGAAATGCTTTGTGGGGATGGGGCATTGCAGCTAGGTTGCACAGTCATGCGCTGCAGTGCAACTGCTATAACGACAGCCTGGCATGTGGCAGGAGTTGCCAGAGCTGTTTCTTTCATGGTGCAGATGAACCCACCCCCTGCTGGTCCAGCTCAAGATGGACCAAAATCCAGATTAACATGCCCTTAATCCAGAACTCTAGTATGCCCAATTAATTGGGTCCACAGGGGGACCAACAGCCCAGATCTGAAGCAAGGGAGGCATGGTGATGGCAACGCCTTCGCGTTCCAGGACTACCACGGGATGCCTTTCAGCGGTGAGCCCCAGGCACTACTTAAAAGAGGACCCTGGGGCTAGGAACTTTCATTCCTAGCCTTCGGAGGCATGCGGGTACAGCTGCAAAGCCCACACAAGCTCTGCAGATGCAGCATAGGTTAATCCGGATCGGAACTATCAGTGGAGACTAGGAATGTGCACAAATATTCAAGACATTTGAAATTCGATCAAATTCGCTTGAATTTGGGCATTCGAATTTGAATTGAATGTCTACATTCAAATTTAAACATCTGAACAAATTTCAAATTTTCAAATCTATTTGTTTGAATTATTTGGTCATTTGTGTGTGTATGGATACGTACATGAAGCATACTTGCCCGTATGCATCTTTCCCGCATCTGCACGCATTTGTGGGGATCCGTATGGGATGAAAACAGAATGCGTCTGTGCAAATACGAATCGAAAATTCAAACAGATTCAAATTTATTCAATTCGAAATGAATGTGAATACATTCAAATTTTAAAGGAGTGGAGTTTTTGGATATTCAATTTTAATCAAATCCCGAAAATTGCATTCGTGCACACCCCTAGTGGAGACAGGACTGATCCTGCCCATGCCACCCAGGGCAGGATCCAGGTCAGTAGGCTATGTTATTCTGGACCCATTGACCTGGATCAATGAGCACTGGGTACAGAAAGGGCCCAGAGCTGCTTCTTGCCTGTCTAACAATATCTCTTTGCTTTCTAGGAAGAACAAGAGGAGGAAGAAGAAGTAGGAGGTGGAAAAGGCAAAGGCAAAGGAAAAGGAAAGGGCAAAGGAAAAGGAAAAGGAAAAGAGAAGAGCAAAGGGAAAGGGAAAGGGCAAGGAAAGGGCAAGGGAAAAGGAAAAGCCCCAGAGGTGAGAAAGAAGACCACTTCCTTTTAAAAAAGAAAAAGAAAAGAAGTCCTTTCCTCTCTAGAATTCTGGGGTGTGTTTTGCTTATCCATTTCAAGGTGAAAGCTGCTGGATTTGAAGGCATGCCTGGTTTCCCAGCAGCCTATGGATAGGATTGGGAAACCATTGGCTTCCTTTAGAAACATTTTATGGTACCTATGGAACCTGTAGGTGAAAAGGAAGGAAGGAATCTTATATCATATGGCTGCCGGGAATGAATGATATTATCATGCTAAATTTGCAATTAATTTCTCTTCCATAGTCTCTTCAAGACCCTTGTCCCCTTATTTAGTTTTGCAGTGACCATTTGGACATAACTGGATTGGATACTGTCTGGAAATGATGCCAATAAACCTAGCGCCACCGGGTTATATCAAGCAATTGCTGAATGCAATCACAGGGCATGAGGATAGTCTTTAATAACTGTGGTTCTTTTGATGCTTAGATCCAGAATAAAGGTCCCTTTAGGCTACATTCTGGGCCTTCTCATCCACGTGTCAATGCCCCACTGGTCCTGCTCCATTTGTACTAGACAGAGAAGGATATTCAAAAATCCATTTCAAATCTGACAAATATTGATATTCGAATTCAAATCAGATTTTAAAACATTCCAATTTACACATTCAGAGAAATTTCGGATTTTGAAAAATCTGAAACAGATATTCAAATAATTCAAACGAACAGATCCGTATTTATTGTATATGAATATGCGCAAAAATTATGCACATTTGCGCTTATAATACAGGATGCACATGAGATACATACAGGATAGAAATGGATGTGCACAAATTTGAAAAATGGAAACGAATGTTATCAACATTCATATTTTTGATTACGGATAGAGCTTCCGAATATGTGGATTCGAATGATCCAGATTCGAATCGGATTTTGGAAAATCCAGATTTTTAAAATTCAAAAAGAAGTGAATTTTTGAATATTCGATTTGACTCAAATTCGAATGCAAAAAATACATTCGTGCATGCATGCAGCTAATTTGGACTCAGAGTCCCTTAAACCAGATTTCTGTAGTATCGTTTAATTGGTACTACCAGAGGGCTTAAGGGTCTTGTTCTGGAATGCAGGAGATGTGCAGACAGCCTGCCTCCACATTCCAGGACCTTCAAAGGGTACTTCTCAGCAGCACACCAGAGCATGCCACCAACAGTACAGTCAGGCCCCGAGGCTATGAACTTTGATTCCTAGCTTTCTGAGGTGTGTGTGTCGGGGCGGGGGTGGGGGGCTGAGGGGAGGTATGAGCTGGATCAGTGTCAGTGCAGGCAGTACTTCTCCCGCCCATGCCCTCATATGATCCAGATCAGTGGATTGTCTTATTCTGAACCCACTGATCTGGAATTACTGCAGGTAAGCACAGAAAGGCCCTACATATCATGCAGCCTGAGGATGCATGACATGGTTTCATACCTAAACACCTTGAAATCATCCTAGGGTCTTTCTGAAGTTGTCTGGTGAAGTTCTAGAACAGTGGGTCTGGAACAAGCAATCATTCACAAGGCTGTGATAGATCGTTGTAGGCTCAAACAATGCTATACATATGATGATGGTGCGTTGCAGACAAACCCCCCTCCTGCTGGACCCAAAGCTGAAACAAATTTTGCAACCAGCCTGCTCAATCCCCTGAGAGACCCATTTCAGTGGTGCAATAAGACCCACCACTGGGACCTTCTATTCACCTCTGTGTTGCAGACTAGGTTGAGCTGGTATGCCGGTAGCCATGACAGGAGGGATCATAGTCCAGGTACAGGGTGGAGCATAGACCAGGCTAGGGTGCTGAGTGGTGCCTTACCCTGGTTTCCCAGTGGACTTCAATAATGAGGTCTGCTGCTGGGCAAGATCTAGTATACTGACCACAGAGGCATGTGGAAGTCACACTTCCATCAGTCAAAATACAAAGGGGGTTCCTTTTTGTCAGTGCTCCAAGAAGTATCACTATGAATAGTTCCAGAAGTGGCATGCCATCAAGAAGCGCTCTCCTTCTGAAGCTCTGAGGGCTCAGAAAAGCCCACATGGTGCAAACTAGGGCTAAGTCTTTCAAAGACCTCTCAAATTAGATTGTTATTAAATTTCATGTTTCCTGAGCTGATTTAAGAATCCATATGTACTTTAACTTGCATTCTGTCTCTTGGGCGTTACAGCAGGAAGACGCTGATGAGGAGTAACTGTGAGGAGCTACACTATTTGTAAGTTCTCTGATGTAGTTTATTCTACTGCACACCAGTGTTTTAGAGTGTTTCCGCACAGGGGCTAATAAAACTGGATCTCTGGCACCCGGATTTATTAAAACCGGGTTTTAATAACTCCAGATCACTGTTAGATCCGGATTAATGGGGTAGATCCGGATCTAAGAGATCCGGATCTACCCCACACCCCTGCCGCCGCACCCGGCTGCCTACTAAGGGCAACGTGCATGCTCAGAACGCTCCTGAGGGCAAGGGCTGCTACTGGAAGCCCCAGTCACCCAGGAGACGCCCAGGATGCAGGCGCGCTGCATCCTGGGCGAAGACCCTCGGAACGAAGATGACCACGGAGAGGTAAGGAGGGGTTTCGGCGCGGTCCCAGCGGGTTGGGCTAGGGTGAGCTTTTGGGAAGCTTGCCCTGGCAGCGAGGCCACCCAGCTCACCATGCTTGGCTCTGGCGAGCCAATCATGGCGAGCCGGTGGAGGGCTATCGTTAGTTACACTTGCGCCGTGCGGACGCATCCTAAGTGGATGCGTTTTCACAGCGCAAAACCACTTGGGAAGTGGTGTGTAACTAACACCCATTAAGCACAGATTAAGCATGGGTAGGTGCGGATGCACCTACTGGAAGTGTGCTTAATAGCCCCCTCTAATGCGGACGCGGTGCCGCCAAAGCGGTTTTGCCGCCGAAATCTGCATTAAAGAGGGACGCTAAATGTGGACACTCGTGGCCAGAAGTGTGCTAAAAATGCACACGAATGCGGACACACGTTTCCCAATCTGTGCTTAATGGGTGTTAAAGCCCCTGTGCGGAAACACCCTTACACATAATCAAGCAGCCATTTTCTGAAATGTCTGAAGTCAAGATTGTATACAGAGATAGGCAGTGTGGGTGGGTAGAAACAGAAGCTCTTCCCCTGGGTGCTGGTTGGCAAGCTTTGCCCCAGTGGCACCAGAAAATCTTCCATTCATACATTATATTTCACAGCAGGCCCCTACTCTGGGATAAAATCCAGAATCAAGCTCTGTGCAGATTGAGACAAAATGAGATTTATCCCCCATTATTTCCCCTTTCCCAGATATCCATGTATGGACTAATTAATGAAATCCCAGAGTTTCCAGATATGCAGAAAAATTTATGAGGGATTGTCAACCTTTGTATGTCATCATGAACATTCACTCTATTTTGGACACCTGCTGAAACATTCATGTGTTTGTGTTCATTTCTGCACCTCACACTTTGTCCTCTTTCCTCCTTAGCAATCACCTAAACTCCACCCAAGCTCCAAAAATGTCAGAAGCAAAAAGTGGCAACTGAATCAAATAACTGGTAGCAGCACAGAGAACCACAAACTCCTAGAAAATTGTTCCTGTTATAGAATCTGTAACCGTCTTTTGGGGTTACCGAAAACAAGAAGGTCAATAAAATAAAAAAAAGCATCTACAACAATAATTGTCATTTCATATTTACCAATAAATTCCTTCCTTCCTTCCTTCTCTCTTTTTAAAGCAAAGTCCTGTAAACATTTTTATTAGCTCTCAAAGTTCTAGCTTGGCTTTCCACGTACACCTGTGCTCACCATGAGTTTTGAATCATAGGAGAAATGTAAATGAGGAAATGTCTGCTTTGTGAGGTTGGTTACTGGCCTCCCCATAGTAGTGAAACTCACATGAGCTTCTTATCCATGGCTTTCCTCCTATACTCTGAAAGCTAGGAATAAAATTTCCTAGTCTTGGAACCTGGGAGGAGTGCTATGGGATGCCACTGAAAAGCAACACACACACGAGTAGTCCCAGAACATGGAAGCATGATTTCTGCAAGCCTCCCGTGTTCTGGAATAAGGTCCTGGTTTCTCTTTTGGACCTGATTAAAATTTGAATCTATTTGCATAAATGAATGCAAAATAGGGGTGTGCACAAATCCAATTATTGGGATTCAGTTCAATTCGAATATTTAAAATTCATATTTACCCACATTTGAAGTTTTGATTCGAATTTGCATTTACAAATGTCAACAACATTTGTATGTGCCTGTACACATCATTACACATCCTGTATGCATCCGTACACATCCCATACTCATCCCATATTTATCCCGTTTTTGTCCCCTACAGATCCGTACAAATGGGTACGGATGCGGGAAAGATGCATACGTGCAAGTATGCATCGTGTATGTATCCGTACACATATGAATGTCCAAATAATTCGAATGAGTAGATTCAAAAATTTGAAATTCATTTGAATGTTTAAATCTGAATTCATAGACATTTGATTTGAATGCATTCTATTGCATTTTGAATGTTTTGAATATTCATGCACATCCCTAATGTAAATAGAGACCCTTGAATTAAGCTCAACTTCTTAAGATATTTATAATCTCTCTATTTGTCTCTCTCTCTGCCTATCTGCTCATCCATCCATCCATCCATCCATCCATCCATCCATCCATCCATCCATCCATCCATCCATCCATCCATCCATCCATCCATCCATCCATCCATCCATCCATCCATCCATCCATCCATCCATCCATCCATCCATCCATCCATCCATCCATCCATCCATCCATCCATCCATCCATCCTAAAGAAGCTGTCAAATCAAGCTTGACTCCTGGGGATTGCATAGATGTGCCCATGAACTGTCTTGGCTGACTCAGAAGAATGAGTTGCAGAGTCGCCAGGGATTGCATTTGGAACTCTACACAGAAAGCAGATGCTCTATCTTCTAAGCTATGGCAAGCCCCACCAAATAAATGGACAAATCTAAGCCACCTCCTTTGACCATTTTTTAACTGATGTCACCAGAAAAAGAATGAAAGGATGAAGTTTGGGTTGGCTGGTTTTTAGAAATCAGGTTTCTTTATTTGCAAAGAAGGACTTGGAGAGAATCAGCAGCAAAGGTCATTCTTCCCTAACACAAATCATTTAAAGAGAATACAAGAATGGTGTCCGGTCAACTGCTGTGGTAGTTTTCTGAATATCTAATACTGCATAGAAAAAGAAAAAGAAGAAAAATACTGTTTAAGAATTCCAGTGCAAGCACTCTGCACCCAGGTGCAGAGCTCCCTCTCTCACACACACAATTTTAGAATTGGGGTAATTTTCAGAAACATAGGGCTGATCTATCCTTCATATTCTTTGCCAGTTTGCTATCCTTTGGCTTGCTGTCTTCTGGAGCTGGTTTGAAATGTAGTCCTAAACAGCCGAACCATGCCAGGTTGGGTGAAGCTCTTCTGTGAATGTGTATTTGGGCAATGGACAGTGGAATACAAAAGGAAAATGTGCTTGTCCATTGGGAGAAAGCAGAATTACCTGCTGTGGGATGTGCAAAGCAACATATGCCATCCAGTGTCCATACTGGGATGGTAGAACAATTCACACTAGGGCTGAACGTCTGATGTTAAGTCAGTGTGGGGGTGGTGTGCTGTGGCACACACCTGCACAAAACACAGCAGACTGCTCCAGCAAGCAGCAAGGACCTGTTGGTCTGATCAGGTAAGTGGGGGGCAGGGAGCTGAGGGGCAGTGTGCATCCCTGGGTGGGGGTGGGCACCCAGGAGGCCCCTGCTGGCTGCTGCTGGCCTGATCAAGACACCCCTGGAACTGGGCTACCAGCCAGCAGGCTGATAGTGGCCAATGGCAGCAGCCCAGAGTGGGCAGCCTGGAGTGGCAGCCTTTTTGGGCTGGTACACATGGGGGATGGATCGATGATTCACACATTGGCCAGTAAGAATGTGTCCCTTACTGGCCAGTGTGAATGGTGTATCTGTCCCCCGCATGTATCAGCCTTAGTGCCTCAGAACTCTGTTCCCTTCTTTGGGGGCATTCCTGATCCTCGTTCTCTTGTTCGAAAGGCAATGAGTGGAATACACATGGGACAGTACTAGACTCCACTCCACCTACTGGGGCCTTTCTCTTTGAAAGAGAGGGTGCAGGATCGGTTGCTGAATTATATGCGGGCTGTATGCATTTATTCTGAATAATATCCCAGAATAGGGATCTGCCATCTGCATGGAATGCAGACTAGGGTAGGCCCCAGGCAACTGGCCTCTACTCTGGAATAAGGGCCAGTGCAGAAAGGGCTAATGGCAAAACACAGTTATTCTGTTTGTATAAAGGCAACTCTGAACAACCATAATATAGCAAAAAGTGATATGCTGTAGTTAGGAAAAGGAAAAGGACTCAGTATATTTGGGCTAGGAACACGTGTCCCATATTAAAAGAAAATGTTCAGGTCTACTAATACTCACCCAAGCTACAATAGGAACTTCATCAGAATTCTGCAAGGCAAGAAGGAGAGAGGTAAACTTAATTCAGCACAACTATATATAGTCAACAAAAATATTTCGTTTCCATATTATAGCACAAACTATCGTTAACAGAGCCTCCAAATACAATAAAAAAGCTAGCATTCCATCAAATGGAGGCCTGGGTTGGCAGCTTAGCCTGATCCTGCCAACCCTTGTGAACAGGCAGTTTGGCCTGATCACACCTAACTACATGGAATAACTTCACCATTCCACTACAGTTAAGATCAGGTGTGGTGAGACACATTCACACAGCAAGTGCTGGTGCAGTCCCCAACTGGACCACCAGCACTTGAAGTGTGGATGATCTGGCTTGGACTACCTCGATCATCATGGCAACAACTGCTGAAACAGCCATCTCATGCTTGGTTGTTGCCCTGGTGACCGTGAAGTTGTTTCTTGATTGCACAGCTGCAGCCACTCTGCCCTGCCCACTGCAGCATTCACATCCAGAACAGAGCACAAAATTTAAATGCTGCATTCGGGGGCAACCAAGATCTCAGCAGCTGGAGCAGGTGTGTTTCAATTGTGAGCCCTGTCAACTTGCCCTGCCATAACCTCAGTAGCCATGGGGAAAACATCTGGATAGCAAGAGACTGGTTCTAGTTATCTCCAATACTTACGCCATTGTTGTTGAAGCTGTTACTGCCAACATTGTTGCCATCAAAGCTGCCCGAATTCTGTTACAAAAAAGAAAATAGGGTGCTATAGCATCAAATCATTCTTTGTATTCTGCAGTTCTCTGACTAGAAGATGGGGACTTTTCAATTTCCAGGCCAGTGCACAGACTCGCTGTAGGTTTTGCCCATGACTTCCTACCCTAGTTGGCCTAAAACAGATTCAAGGATAAAACCAGAGGGACCTTTGCCCTGAACTCACAATTCCTCACTCCTGCTTTGTCCTAGCACATGATCCACCCCAGTAAGCTGAGCACAACCGACCCTCATATAATGCAGCAGCTGCATTCTAGAAAACCACTAGAACACACCAGCTGCATTAGGGGAAGTGATTTTGCTTTTAGCCCTGATGGCAATGAACCATATAATACAGTGTTGCACACTGTGCCACTTTGTGCCACTTTGTTATGTGAGGGGCACCAACTTCTGCTAACTGCAGGAAGGGCAGAGCAGAATCAGCTAAACTGTGTGCTGTGGAGGGCATGTGTACTTTGTAAAAAGAAAAAAATTATGGACTTCATCTTAATTAGGGATGTACATAAATTTGTGTGTGTGTTCGTATTGAATAAAATGCAAGAAAATTCATATTCGTTTGAATAGACCCCCTTCAAATGTGTAGTGTTCAAATTCAATACGAATGTTCAATACAAATCCAATTAAAATCCCTGCTATGAATCGCCTACGTATCTCCTACATATCACTTACATATCCCTATGAATCCCCTATGAATCCCCTACGTGTCTGCTCTGAATCCATCAAATCAGTTTGGATCCATTGCAGATGTGACTGGGCAGCTGCTTTCCCACGTTGTAATGAAGCTTTGCATGAATGTATAGACATATTTGATTCATATTTGAATGTCAATCTTTGAACATGCCAACATTTGATTAAAATCTGAATGTACGAATTTGTATGAATGTGATGAATTTTTGTGCGCATCCCTAATCTTAAGCCTTTCTCTGAAATTTTTTTTTAAAAGATGATCTGAGAGTTTCCCATTGGTTCCTTATTCCCCTGTATTTGGATAACTGATGAACTATCCATGCTTAATTCTGGAATATCCAAATATAGCAGAATAAGTAACAGAGATTTGGATGCAGCCTTAGTGCTAGACCTATCCCAAAGAACATATTGTGGTGCAGAAACATGGGATAAATAGTGATACTTAATATACCAGTGCAGGCATGGGACATTTTTTATTTGAAGAAACTTACCACAGCAAAGTTGTTCTACAAAAGAAAGAAAGAGAGTAAGCATTAAGAAGGGTATCAAATGGCCAGTTAAGTTTTCAAAAGCTAGAGTAGGCTCCAGGGTCTTATTCTGTCCTCCTAGCAGCCTTTCTGTGGCCAGCCAAGTCACCTCCGTAGTTGTTTCTGCACTTGGCTTCCTGTCCCTATGGGGACTCCGCCTAAATTGAATGGATCTCTTCACTATTTACTCTCACCAGTCATTCTATTATGCCTCTTGCATGGAACCACTTGACCTCCATAGGTTTTCAGTTGTAAATTGAAATTGTGCCCTTGGATACTGCTATTTAACATCTCAAAAGCAGAAGCCCTGAGAATCAGCTGAAATTACTTGTGTATGAAGATCCTTTTGAACTGAGGAAGAGCAGTGCTTACCTGCTCAAAATCCCGAGGAATGCTGGGCACTTACCCCAATGCCGTTGCCTGATATGCTGGGGCTACCTCCATCACCGACACTAATGTTGTCATCTGATGCCTGAAATGAAGCAGAAAGTGTATTTTGTTAGGTAGTTGGTTACCTGGAAAAAGGAACTGAAGTCTCCAGAGGTGATGTTGAGCCATGGGAAATGACCTGAATTTTCTGGCCTGAAGAATTGGTCTGAAGAAGTTTACACAAGAACCTAAGAGGAGTCCTGCTGGATCAGGTCAACACCCATCTAGTTCACCACCCATCTCATACAGAGGCCCATCAATTGTTTCTGAGCATCTCAAGCAGAAGAAGAAGAGTTGGCTTTTCTACCCTGCTTTTCTCACCCATTTAAGGGGATTCCAAGAAGCTGACAAAGCTTTCTATTCTTCTCCCTACAACAGACACTCTGAGAGGTAGGTGGGGTTGTTAGAGCTCAGAAGAGTTCTAAGGTCACCTAGCTGGCTTCATGGGGGAGGGTGGAATCGAACCTGGCATTCCCAGGTAAGAATCCAGCTCCTTAACCACTAGACCAAACTTTCACCTGCTCTTGGCTTCTTGCCAGTGGCCTTTAGAGGCATCCTGCCTGTCTCTCTGACTTGGAGGATGTATCTAGGCATCGACTTGTCTGTCCTCCATGAATTTCTCTAACTCATTTTTAAAGCTATCCAGGTTGGCCGCTGTCACCACCTGGTAGGGAAGAGAAGCTTTATTCTTGGAAATAGTAAAAAAAAAAGTATCTAGAATATTTATCTGTCTCAAAGGCAAAGGTCTCAGGGGCAGTTAGAACATTAAAAGCAAAATATAAAATGAGCAAACTAAAACCATAACAGTAGCAAATTAGAAAACACTAAGCTAAATAAAACCCATGAAACTCTTGCTTCTTCAAGGAGGTTGGACTCGATTAGCTTAGAGGTCCTTTTCAACTATATGATTCTGTGATATCAGTCAGAATGGCTGCTATGCAAAAGTTTGACCTGAGAAAGAACCAAACTGAAAAAGTCTAAACTCTTTTGAACCTTTACAAAATTCTGTGAAGTATGGACTTCTACTGAATTTTGGGCCAATCTGAACCAAATAGGTAAGACCTATAAATGCTGGAATCCATAGACTTCATACTTAAATGCCACGGCATTTTGCTACCAGAACAGCAGTTTTGAACATTAGGGTGCCTTGAAAGGCAGACAAATAGGCTAGATATTTTTGAGGTCAACTGTCACTACTGACTTGAATGTTTGTACCTCAAAATGAAAACCACGTCAAGGAGAATCTCTTAAGATACATTTTCATCTGCACAGCTTTACTGTACTATGCAGAGCATCAAATAATGTCTTTTGAGGGAGAATAGTTCATGCTTTGAATTTTGAAGGATGGAGGCAAGGCAAACTACCCCCCCCTTCTTCATCATGTAAAACCTGGACTATAGACCATTTTTGCTTTTAAGCCTGCATGGGGATTATGTGCCATGCATGACCGCTGATACTTACACTTCCTCCGGGCTGAAAATTGTTCTGCAACATTAAAAAAAAAAAAAAAAGGAAACAGAAGATAAGAATATTGTCACACATGGAAGTTCATATCAGTTATTTTAAAGATTATTGTTAAGATTAAACTATGCAATCAAACAATTTTACACATTCCATTTTGAACTTATTCAAAAAGAATCCAATTTTTCCATTGAACAAAAGGCCTTTCCAAGTGCAAAAACACAGCAAACATAAACTGTTAGATGAAATTGTTTGTGTTTGCAAATGGACTGGTTCAGGTTGATTGAATTTCTGGTCACTTGAACAACCACATGTTTGGTTCAGTGTGAACAGCTTCAAAGACAAACTATTAGATTGAACTTGGACACCCATAGTCCCAGGACACAAGTTCCTCCTGGTCCCTCCATATCTCATTCACAAAAAAACTAGCAATCTCTACAGCTGAACTAAGACAAAGGAAGCCCCCCAGCTTCATCAAATGACTCCTGTTCTCTCCTTCCATGACAATAAGAACTGGTTTCCTAAACTTACTGTAACCCATCCAATTTCTCCTTTTAAAATCTTCTTCACACCCATCTTTCTTTGCAAGCCTGTAGAGTCCATTTTTACAAAGCTGAAGAACATGCACACTTCCAGATATGACTGGACTACATCTTCCATGACACTTGGACAGCCTGAAGGGGGCTGAAAGGAGCCAAAGCCACTTCCATGTCGCTGCACCACTTGTAAAATAGAACATCTGGATTTTGAAAGCAAACCCACTAAGGAAGTATCATTCTTGGTGATACTCGGGAAAGAATTGTATAAGAGATGCTAGCAGAACCCTCTGAAATTTCAACAAGAAATCCTTTCAGTACAAAATGACAGTGCGAATCAGACCCCAAACCAGAGGTGTTCTGGATACTTACACCAATGCCATTGCCATATATTTTGGGGCTGCCTCCATCACCTACACTAATATTGTCATCTGGAACCTGAAATGGTACAGGGGAAAAAATAATTTTGATGGGTTCAAGACCAGCTGGGAAAGAAATGTAAACCTCTGGATGGGACCTACCATCAGCTTCAGCTGTGATGGGGTATGCATTTTGGCAGAATTTAGACTTAAGAAAGTGAGAAAATTTAGAAGCATCATTCTGTGGTGTGTGTTTTTAAAGTCAAGCATACGTTCAGAACAAATCTTTCCCATTTATGGAGTTGAGAGATTAAAATCCAAGAAGACCCAAATATCTTAACTATTTTCTGGTCAATTAGAATGACCACTAGAGGGAGGACTATGCTGAGTTGTGTTTTTTTTTTCCAAAATAAACACTATGGGAGCTTTCCACATTGCTTAATCTGGAACAAATAAGAGTCTGCTATCCACATATTAGCAGACTAGGGTAGGCCACCCCCATCCCTGCCCTGCCTAATCACACTTGTTCTGCATTGGATGAAAGTGTAGACTTCAACATCAATATCTACTACTGGCCCAGGACCAGTATACTGGGCCATGGAGGCATGTGGACATGTCCAAGTGGTCCACTATATCTCAGGAGGACCTATTCGGCTCCCATCATTTTTTTTTTTTGACATTGACCAGACTGGCTGAGCCTGACAGAAGTTGTAGATCCAGAACATCTGGAAAGCTAATGTTTGAGCACCCCTGCTTAAACACATCTTTGCTGCTTCAGTCAATCCATGGCCTTCAAAAGTTCAGCGCTGGCCAAGTAGCTTTATGAATCACAGAGACACTGGGCCTGTTGGCACTTATCCCTTTGGGGTGTTTGCAGACGCCCCAGGAAAGGCCCATCTGTACCACTGCCCTGGAATGTCTGGGAGGTCCATCCAGTTCCGCTAATTGTTATCAGCTGTGGGACAAGTAAAAACTTGCCCCCACCATGGTATGAATGCTACAAGTGGGCAGTGTACATGTTACTGCACAGTTGCACACGGCAAGCTGATCATCATGGCAACACTCAGGTACAAGCTGGATGTTGCCACAATCTTTGCCATAGCAATCTGGCCAGGCTGAGCTAGACCATCCACACTTCAAGTGCTGGTGGCCCAGTTGGGGAGTGTACCAGTACTTGAAGTAGGGATGGCTCCCTCTGAACCTTAACCTCAGTGAAATGTTGTTATTATTATACTATTCCACCAAGGAAAGTGCAAACAGGCCAATTATTCTGGATCCTGGGAGGCCAATATAGAAGTGATTTTTTTATTTACTTACTTAGTTACCTATATTTATATTCTACCCTATATGTACAGTCCCAAAACAAGTCACAACAGATTAAAACCCAATTCACCTAAAGTTAGAAATAGAAATAAAAATTAAAATAAGGAGTAAAATAGAACTTAAATTAAATTACAGTGTCCAGGGCAGAAGGATAAACTACTTAATTATCTAAAAGCTTGGGTAAAGAGGCGTGTCTACCCTAAAGATCTGAATGTATACAGTGAAGGTTCCTGAAGCATCTCAGAGGGGAATCTATTCATAACTTGGGGCTATCACAGGGAAGGCCATTGCAAATATCTCCATCCCTTTAACTTGTGAAGGTGGTGGCACTACTTTGGACTTCCTTAACTTAGTGCCGGCCCAGCACCCCCTCCCAAGAAAGAAAAAGGATGCTGAAGACCATTTCCCATCACAGGAAATGCTTGGTAGATTTAAAAAAACAACAACAGAGCATTTGCATGCATGAAACAAGAAGCAATACTGAGTATTTAACTGCAGTGTTTGCCTTGAGGGCCTGTTTTTGCTTGCTGAGACATACCGCAGCGAAGTTATTCTGCAATGATAAAAAGAACGAGAGAAAAGCCATTAGAATGGTTGCAAGTATTCATTTTTCAACAGAGCAGCACTTATACTTAAGAATTTCTGCAAATTACTGTTTCAGTGACCATAATTCCTCCTCCCATCCCAAAGTGGGAAGTTTCTGCATTTGCTGAACATCACGAGAGGGAAGGTCTATTGGCCTACAAAGAGGGATTCTTCCTCCCAATATTGCTGTCATGTTTTCCTCTTTGACCTTTTTGGAAGGATCTTTGTGTACTTCTTAGACTGTGCCAGCAGGATTCTGACTCTGCAGACCTCTACTGGGCAGAATCTGTGCCTGGAAGCACTTAATTTGCAGGACAGGAAAGCTTATTCCATAAACACAATGCAGGCCAGGATTGCTCCTGCTATGAATTTTTAGAAAGGATGCTTACATGGTAGCAGGAGAAGTTCAGAGCCTGCCTGGGACCTGGGGCCAATTTGCACTTTGGCTGGTAGTTCAAGATAGGTGAACATCTGGACAGGTGCATTAGCACTTGCAGGAGGCACTTACAACCTTCAAGCATCCCCTGCCTCCCCAGGTGTTCACTAATCATGAACTAGTGGTGGAGCATGAAATTGTGCTCCACACCTGACCGAATGCGACCAGAACTTACCTGGTAGTGTCCAGCCAGTGACCATTAGCACCTCTGCCAGCTGGGAGCTGCTCTGCAAGCCCACTGGCAGCTCTGGTGACCCCCTGATTTGACCGTGACTGCACAGAGCATCATCATTATCACAGTGATGCCATTGATGCACTCACAGTAACAGGGAGTGCCACACTCAAGATGGTGGTGCCCAGAAGAGGAGCAGCCTAGCAATTGAACACAGGTGAATGATGAATCGCATGGGGCGGGGGGAGGGGGGTGAGCTGTCAGTGACTATTGCTCTATGGGACAGAAAAGGAAGTGTGAAATCAACCCTGATGACATCTTACCAGGCTTTAGAGAAGACCCACTTCCAGACCCTGGCATTGTATTTTACTGTGGTCTTTTATTTCCCCAGCCCTGAGGTTATGGCCAACAAGGGTGACCATCAAAGGAGACAGACTGTGGAAGGGAGGCACCTAGTACATTTCCTGATCTGGCATAATGGCCAGCGTGGAATCCCCTTAGTTCTGTAGACCTTCTTGGATGTAACATCACTGGCTGGACTTGATGACACTATTAACTTAGCTGGGTGGGGATGGTGAGACATCTAACAGCACCTGGATAGCTTGTAATCTCTTGAGAAACCAAGTGCAACTGTGTACATAGATTAAACCCAACACACAGGTTTGCATGTAATCTCACTACTATTGTTTGCTGGTTGCAACTGAATTGTGACCATGGGCACCTCCATGGGTACCTCTGTGAACTTTTCTTGGCAGAAATTCAGAAATGGGTTGTCTCTTGCCCACTTCTGAGGAGAGGCTGGGAATCGAACCAGCAAACATCTTTTCAGGCCGTTTGCTCTACCACTGAGCTACAGCTCTTTTCTCTTGCCAATTAGATTTTAAATAGCAAATCTGTTGGGATGTTTCTTCTTGCTGGCAGTCAGCAAACTGGGCAGCTGGTGGCTGCTATATGGACTATCTCAAGGAAAAGCAAATAAAATCAGCTGTAGTTGTTAGCTGTTTTTACAACACTTTTGAAAAAAAAGACTATTCTTATTCATTTTATTTTAATTATTTATTTAAAATAGCACTTCCCTTAGGAAGTGATTTACAAGGTATTTACAAGGTATCAAAAAAAATCAGATAAAGCTATCAATTATAATTCTGCAGTGGTTGCTCATAGTTTTTAGGACAAGGGATTGCAGGCACCCCAAGTGATTTTTGGCTCTGAAAACAGATGTCACCCCCTGGGAAGGTCACAAAGAGGGAAAGCGGCACACTCCTGCAACCAGCATTCACCCAACCAGCTCCTGCGATCACCTGAACTTAAATCTATGAGCCACCATTGCAATTCTGGGGCTGAGGAAATGGCAATAGTGACGTGCTCAGGCCTCCAAGGAATTGTGGATACTTACCCCAATGCCATTGCCTGAAATACTGGGGCTGCCTCCATCACCAATGCTAATGGTATCCCCTGAAGCCTGGAACGATGCATAAAGAGTATTTTCACAGATAGTTGCTTGCTTGAAAGAACAGAGCATATTGAGCACGCAATTGAGCATAATCACTTTTTAAAGCAAAACCCATGAAATCAGTAGAATGGTGGCCTTCTAGATACTGATAGTAGACAGTAGACAAAGATTCACCCCAACTAAGGCTGTGTTTCTACTCACCTGCATGAGCTGAAATGCAGCTGTATTATTATTATTATTATTATTATTATTATTATTATTATTATTATTATTATTATTATTATTATTATTATTATTATTATTATTATTATTATTATTATTATTATTATTATTATTATTATTATTATTATTGTAGTAGTAGTAGTAGTAGTAGTAGTAGTAGTAGTAGTAGTAGTAGTAGTAGTAGACAATACACAGAGCAACAACATAGCACAACCACCAGATCACTGTTTGGAGCTGGTCTTCTTTGTACATCATGATCATCATGATTATTCCCTTAGCATTAGACCCCAAATAAGTAGGCCCAAAGATAATGATGCTATTAAAAGTACGCAATGTGCTATTTTTTAAAAAAGGTCACGAGACACCACTAGTCCAAATAACCACATTCAAGGAGCAAATGTATGGAAATTTAGGATGCCAGAGGGAAATATTTTAATATTTCATAATTTCCTGTCATGCTAATTTTCTGTCTGCAGCATTCTTTCATTTAAAGCAAGACTGAGGCATCATGCATGCTGGTTGATACTTACTCTTCCATTGGGGTCGAAATTATTCTGCAATTAAAAACAAGAGAGAGAAAGGGAAGAAACAGAAAATATCATTGGTTATCCCACCTTTTATCAGTAGAACGTACGTCTCTACAATTTCATCTGACATAGCAAGGAGCTAAAATGACACCTAAGCAATCAAAGTACTTACTATCCACAGATTTCATGCAATAATAATAGTGTTAGTACAAAAGAAGGAGAAAGATAAACACTGTTCTCCTCATTCAGGTTGGTTTTTTCTTAACCTCTTCAGCCAAGGTGGAAATTACTGCCTCAGGCAAAATGACTTTTATCAACTTTGATCTCAAACTATACTTTTTCTATCCAGCCTGTCCAACCAGAAATCTCCCTCTTTGCTGAAAACAGGTTTGTGAGCTCCTTCTTTTAGTCTATGCAGCTCATGAACCTACTTTCAGCAGAGTGAAGGAACTCCAGTTGTGTTCACCTTTGGTGGCCTCCACCAAAATGGAATCATTCTAACTGGAACAGTCCCCATCTGTGAGCTTCAGAGCTTTCTGTGAAGGTTCCAGTGGCCAGGAATGAAAGCTCCTGGCCTAAGAACCCTAGAGGAACCCATTTTTGAGACACAGTTTTGTGTGCCACCAAAATGGGTCCCCCTGTAAACCAGCCGATGGAGTCTTGAACCTTTCCAAATGCCATTTTGGCCACCTAGATGGGACTCCATGCCATCCAGTGAAGATGGAGATGGCTAGCAGGAGACATGTCGTCTTTCTTCAGTTCCAGAGTGTGGAAATGGTCTAGGCCTCATAGGTTTAAGTGTAGAATGCCCCTAGATGTTTCCGAGAACTAAAGCCTCAAAACTGCAATTTGTTCCCGTTAATCGTGTCACAGCAAATCACAAAGAAAACTCAGCAGAAAAGTTGTAGAACTTGCTACAATCTGAAAATAGGACTGTACATGTTAATGATGGAAGAGCAACATCCTAAGTGCATTCTCCATGCTTACCCCAATGCCATTGCCTGCTATTTCCGGACTGCCTCCATCTCCGATGCTAATGCTGGCTGCATTCTGGAAAGAATCAGAAAGAAAATTTGTTGGGGAACTGGAACTAGAAAGGAAGAAAGGAAGCAGACAAAGTGCGTGGAAAATGCCTGCTGGGTGAGGATTTTGGATTTATATTTGATTAGAAATTGGACCAAGGAAAGGTAGATAAATAAAACCTTTCCTTAAATCCCCCAAACACTTTTAGGACATGGATGAGCTACAAGACATAAATCCTGTCCTTTTGGGATCCAGGATTTACATCTTAAAGTTTCTTAGATATTTGCCCCTGTGATGGACATTAAGTACAATACTGCAAGCCAACTTTGAGTTTCGGGCTTAGTGATGGAGAACATTGGAGCCAAAGATGATACATTTGTCAAACATAAAATTTAAAATTACTTCACTTCTACAATTGTTTGGAATCCGTAACTTTGAAATAAATAACAGCCAGCCACCCACCCACCCACCCAGCCAGCTAGAGACAGACAGACAGACAGACAGACAGACAGACAGACAGACAGACAGACAGACAGACAGACAGACAGATTCCGCCCTTTCTACATTATGCATTGATCAGGAATAAATCCCAGAATAAGAGCCTGCTGTCTGCATGCTGGTGTGAACCTCAATAATATGCCTGGACTGTGCCCGGATGCCCAAACAATGAGATCTAGAACTGGTCCAGGATCAATGTCCTGGACCACTTAAGTGTGTAGACAGCACCCTCCCCATGATCTGGTAAATCACAGGGGGAAAAAATTTGGTGGCCCTTCAGGAAGTGCAACCAGAATTGGATCTACCCAGACAGAGCCCAGACAGAGACTCCAAAAGCCTGGGATGAAAGTTTCTGGTCTTTGGAGGTTCTGTGCAGACTCTGGAGGTAGTGGCTGGTCATGGAGCAAAACGGTCCATCCGAATGCACAGCCCAATTCCGTTCCAGCATCAAGCCATCGTGGGGTAGGTTGCTTCTTCCATGATAGAACATCCCACACTTTCCTGTATCAGTTTATATTTTGGATACCTGCTCAAATTTCTTATTTGTATGTTTCCATGGGTTTCTCGCGTTTTGATTTGTTTTAGTTTTTCTCCTGTTACTCTTGTTGACAGCCCTAAGACTTATGTAACAGGGCAGCATAGTCTTAATAAATAGAAACATAAATGTAGTTGGTCAAGAAATGTCCTTGATGTGTGATTTTCATAACAATTTGCACATCATTCTCTCTCTCAGGTATCCATTTCTGTAAATGTATTTTTGTTCCAGGAAAGACCCTTGTATCACGAAATTTGTTGGGCTGAAAATTTCTGAAGCAATAGTTGCATTTCAGGACTTAACAATCTGGACACCTTTGTTTATTTGTCTATGGAGTGTGGGGAATCTCAGAGCCCCCCAGAGACTAGAGAACACCATCAGAGGCACCACTGCAACCTTAGAGATCACATTTGTGAAGCCCAAAATGCATTCACACTTGCTTTAATCCAGTTTCAGTCCACTTTCAGAGTGAGACAGCACACCAGCAGACACTGTATCTAACTCAGAAATTCCATCTTTGGGTTAGCTAAAATAGGGGGGGGGAATGACTAGTCACCTTGCTGATGTGCTCTCACTCTGAAAGTAGATTGAAACCTTAAAACTTAGGTGTGAATGCAGCCATGATGCACTGACATAGAAAGAATGGATTTTGTACATTCGCATCCCTTCCCCGATGCTCCTGAGTTATTCAGTTTTGCATACTAGGAACTCACTGGATTGGGAAAGGAAGAGCATGAACACTATGCTGTCTCTGGCTGCTAATTGACAGTAAGCTAGGAATCCCCTTTGGCACCAATATTTCAATTATGTTTAATCAGGTTTTGACCTTCATTACCTTGCCCGTTAGCCATGCGTCTTTACCCAATTATGTGTCCAGGCTTACCGTACTCCTCAGGGAAAGGAGGCAGAGGGCAAGGAAAGCGGCCGCTGCCTGACACTTCATCTTGCGTTTCACTTGCTTCGTTCTCCTTTGCCGTCCTCTCAGTTGGGTTCAGGGAGACCAGCAAACCTGAGGGCATTATTTATTCTGGACGTTATCAGGGCAGTGCCAGCATCTTTGAGCCAAGCCCTGTGACTCAGCTTTAGAAATAACCAATGCCTATGGTTCCACCCAGTCTTTCATTCTTTGGTTCTCCACCCTTGGGTCTTAATGCCAGCGTCCCCTTATTTGCTTATCGATCTCTTTGGTTCTTAACATACCCCTATAGAGTCATGTACGAATGTTCGAATTCATACGGATTTGTATGAATAACAAATGGTATGAATATTTGTGCGCATCCCTACCCATAGCCGTGGAGGAGCCTTTGCACTTCCTTGTGAAGGCTGAGCAGGGACAGAGTGGGGCAGTTGTGGCTGTGACTGTGGCCATGCAATTATGCACCCTGTCACCCAATTGCCATAGTAATGGCCATTCACATGTGCCAATTGCTGTAGCAAGGTGGACACTGCCAGACTGCAGTGTTCACACTTACCCTGCTTCAGGGTAAGATCAAGGTAGGTTGGGTCTGTCTTCATCCCTGATCTTAACTTTTCTTGGACACCACTCCAAGGAGGTTAAATGTGAGAATGTCCTTAACGTTGCCTAAAATCCTTCCCAGATTGTTGCCTCTGACATTCTCTCTCTTCTATTCTGTTCAGAATGTCTCATTTATTTCCCTTTAAATGTTCCTTTTATTCTGTTCTTTTAGTATTATACTAGAGTCAGACCTCAATGTTTTGGGCTTCTTATCTAGAGGGAAATCTTTCTGTAGTCTTAATGGAACATGATCTGATAGCCAAATACCTTTTGTTTCTGTTTCCAGTATTTTCAATTCATTAGCTCTATGAAGTAATATATGACTCAGGCAGCTAAATTTGAAATTTGAATTTGTGGACCTTTCCCTACTTACATAGAGAATGGTAAATTGCTGTGGAAAGCACTTTGGGGGTCTTCGCTCTGGTGCAGTCTAGACACACCATCCCCTTGCTAGCATTGGATGCTGCAATGTGGGCCAATATAGAGGACCCAAAATGGTCGCCTAGACCAGGACAGTGGTGGAACTGTTTTAACTGCTCAACTGCTGCATCCTCACAAGTGAGACTGGGCCAGGGAAGAGTGAGGAAAAGTGTACCTCTCTGTGGGCCAATGTAACAAGGTGACCTCTTTTAGAGGTGCACAACTTTGTGTTCTGGAAATGTGTCACCCCACATCTGTGGGGCCAGGAACTTAAGTTCCTGACCTTCAGAGACATCATGATGAGTTTTGGTGTGGTGTGTGTGGGGTCACATAGCAGCATGGTGGCATGGGGAGGCAGGGGTAGTGCAAGGTGGCAAGGGGTAGAGGAGTTAGGAGGAGTGTAGAGTGGTGGACTGGCATGGGTGGCACCAAAGGTGGCAGAATGGGCAGCAGCGGGTCCTTCCTGGAACAAGTCATCTGGATGTGGATGGCCTTTTCCTGGGATGGGGGATCACTCCAGATGAGAACAGTTCCTGTTGGAGCCATCCCAGCTGCAACACTCCACCGAAATGTCCCGTGCCTCTTTAGTTCTGGTCTGACTCTTGAACCATATCCCCACCCCAGCTCCTTTATTTGCTCAGGTTTCATTTATTTGTCTAAGGTGGACGGCCAGTTGTTCTACATAATCAGGCCGACAGAAGGTGTGAGGAAAGCTTTAGGAGCTGTCAGCAAATTCTGCCATGCGGTGGGATTTGACTGGTTGTTGATAAGATTTGGTCACTGGAAATACAAACAAGGAAAAAGAAACAGACACGTGGAAAGCAGATTTATCTCTGTATTTGCCTTGCCATTTAGAACAGCCATATTCTAGATGCTTCTTTCCTTGTGGTGCACTGAGCTGGGCATTTTCCTCCTCCAAAAAGGGTTTTAATTTTTTTTAAATTTGAATTTTTATCCTGCCTTATACCCAAAGGTCTCAGGGTGAGTTACCAGTGAACGTATAAAATGAACATTAAAACCATAACAGTGCCTGAACACCTGAATGTGGGGAGGAAAGCCATTTCCTTGTTTAGCCAAAGGCCAGGGCAAAGAGGTGCACCCTCAGAGTTCTCCTAAATGCATAAAGTGAAGATGCCCCTGATGCATCTCAGGAGGGAGACTATTCCACAATCTGGGAGCCACCCCTGAAAAGGCCCTATCCCAGATGCCCACCGCTTTTGCTACTGAGAGTAATGGTACAACCTGGAGGGCCTCCCCTGCAGATCTTAAAACATGGGCAGGTCGATATGGAAAAAGACATTCCTTTAGATATTTGGGGCCCAAGTCACTTGGGACCTCATAGATTAAAGTTAGCACCTTGAATTGGGCTCAGCTGCAAATTGGCACCCAGTGCAGCTCTTTTAAGACCAGCGTGATGTGCATCCAGCCAGCTGTTCCAGTAAGCAGTCTAGCAGCTGCATTCTGTACCAGCTGCAGCTTCCAAGTAGTCTCCAGGGGCAGTTCCACATAGAGCGCATTACAATAGTTCATCCTGGAAGTTACCAAGGCATGGATAACTGTGGCGAAATCATCTCTGTCCAGAAGGGCCTTAGCTGTCGAATCAGCTGTAGTTGAAAATAGGCACTCTTGGCCACAACCTCCACCTGAATTTCAAACATCAGCACAGAGTCCACGAGCACCCCCAAATCCACACTTGTCCCTTCCAGGGCTTTACAGCTCTATCAAGGACAGGGTGTCTCCCAACTTCACAGACACAAGACCCAGTGACACACAGCACCTCTGTCTTGTCTGGATTCAGCTTCAATTTACTGGCCCTCATCCAGCCTATTACTGCCTCTATCACCTGTGCACGAATGTTCTAAACATTCAAAATTCAATAGAATTCGATTGAATGTGGACATTCAAATTCAAATAGAATGTCTTCACATTCTAATTTAAATTTTTGAATAAATTTTGAATGTTCCAAAAGATTTGTTCAAATGATTCGAAACATTCAGAAGCACAGATATGAATGGATTACATATGTATCCATACAAATCTCATATGTACACATTTGTGCTGATAGTACAGGACGAAAATGGGATGCATACGGGATAAAACGGGATGCATATGAAATGCGTATAGATCCGTACAACACATACGAATGTTGTTGACATTCCTGTCTTCAGATTCAAAACTAACATTTGAACGAATAGTTTTGAATGTATTTGATTTGAATAGGACTTTGTTGCATTTGGCTCTAAACATTTGATTTGGATAGAATGTTTTGACATTTGATTCAAATTTAATGTTTTGACATTTGATTTGACTTGAATTTGAATGCAACCCTTCCCCCCATTCATGCACATCCCTAGACAGAGCATAACAGCAAGGGGTGATGCCTCCCTTAGACTGCACCAGTTTGCAGAAGGAAAGCTTCCAGTACACTACTCAATCCAATCTACCAGCAAGTGTGAAAAATCACCTCCTAATACATCTGCTGGTCTGGTCTACCAGCAAGTGCAGAATTGCCAGGGGAACATCTTGGCCTTTCCTTAAAGGATGGAAGAAAGTAGATTTCATGGAAGGAAAACAAATTGCCTTGCTTCCTAAGACGGAAGGAACATAACTATAGTGCTTGGTTGCCTCACACAGAGCCACACATCAGATGTACTGCAAAAGGGAAATATTGTTATGGAAAACATAATCTCAGAAGTCTTGGGATAAAGGACCAGATATGAAAGTATTGTTGTCTGTAGAGCTTTAAAACATGTAGAGCATGGAGCTAATGAACATTTCTGTTTCCACCCAGAAAGCTATGGTGGAAAACTGGGCTAATAAACAGAGTCTTCTTTGGTAGCTAAGCATGGCCTGAGAACCACTTTTCAGGCTGAGATCCATTTGTAGGTTAATATGATGAACATGCTCCTGTTTGTTAACTTTATAGTCAACATTTTAAACATAGTACTAAAGTTTTATTTATTGCTAAGCCTTTCATTAGCCATATTCAGTCTTCTTTCTTCAGCCCTATCTGCTAAAATTGCTTGCTTTGGGAACCCTTGTGTACACACCAGGAATTGCCAAAGAAGCTGTTTTCCTACCATGTACCCATTATTAAAACTACTCAATTTTATGTCTCTTAACTACAGACCTATCCATTCTGAGCTGATGCCCCAAACAAGATATGGCTGCAACCTAGCTATAATACTTAACGGTTTTCTTTGTCTTGAAAAAGGAAGAGAATCATGCAATGGGAGACATGTGTTGCCTTGTGGCTTTGTTTATTAACTTCCTGGCATCAATCAATGGCTGAAAAGCAGATCTTAGCTGGATCATTTAGGCACTTTGATCCAGCCCTATAGTTGTGGCATTTCTTCTTGGATAGTGGTGAAAACAGAAGTAGAAGAGAATAGTTTCTTCAGCATGAAACCAGCATCATTCATGTCCAGAACTAGGGATGTGCAAGAAGATTTGAAATATTTATTATTCGATCAAATTCACCTGAATTCAAACATTTGAATAGAATGTCCAGACATTTGTTTTTAAAATATTTGAACAAATACAAATATTTCAAATCATTCATATGAATAATTTGGACATTCATATGTGTAAGGATATGTACACATTACATACATATCGGTGCACATCTTATTCGTATCTGTACACATCTGTACAGATACATATGGGATGAAAACAGGATACGTACGGGATAAAAATGGGATGCACATGGATGTGTACAGATACATGCAAATGTTGTCACCATTCGTATCATCAAATACGTATTGAATATTCATACAAATAGATACAAATGTATTCAAATTGGTCCAAATTTTAATACATTTGTTTTTTCTCTATTCGTACCAATTCGGACATTCGAATATTCAATTCTAATCGAATCAAATGTCAAAAATTGCATTCATGCACTCCTCTATGTGCAAAGTTCATCTCACATTCAAAAAATTGATCAAATAGTTTGTTTGAGCAAAGCTGTTTACATCTAACTGAATGTGAGACTGTTCATATACCACGAAATTTGATAAAACCAAAGCAGTCCTCTGCCACGAATGATCTGATCTAATCAAACAGTTCATGTTCATTGTGGGTTTTTGCCAGTGAAAATGGTTTTTCGTTGGGAAAAATATGTTGTTTTTTTGAGCCGGTTTAAAAATCAAATGTGAACCATTTTATTAAATGACTTGCCATTGAGTCAATCAGGTGTTCACTTTCAATTCAAACTGAGAACAGAGTTTTCATTTGTGCACATTGCTACTACCTTGTGCAATGACAGTGCCCCCTCGTTGTGACAAAATGAGCCACAGTTGACTCATGAGTTCAGCGCAGCTGCTTCTCCTTGCATGACAAGAGAGATATCTCCATCCAGATGCCTTCCACCATGGCATAGAACTGGATTTTTAGAAGACTGTTTCAAGTCGTTCGGGACATCTAGTATTTCAGAAAGTTTTTTTTTTTTAATTACACTTCACATATTCCTTAGCCACAGTCACTGTGAGTAAGCATCATGGAATATATAGCTCAAAAAAGGGATAATTTAAGACTGATCTTTGTGGAATGAGTTTGGAAACATTCCTGTATGTACCGTGATCAAAAAAAGGGAACTTTTGCAGACAGATTCTACAGCAGCCAACACCATTCATTATGGCTGCCATTGGCTCTGTGGTTAACAACCACGAGAACTGTAGTTCATCAACAACCACCAGGAAACCTTTTTTAAGCAATGTGGAATAACCGCCACTCAGACACAATTACTGCAGGCTTATAGGTCAATTTAGCTTTTTTAAATTTTATTTTCAAGAAAAATGTTCGAGGTTTGTCAGTTTCCAGTGAATCATTCTAGGAAGTAAAGTTTCTGGAGAAGTAAGGAGAAACTTTACTTCTGGATCTGCCGTCATTTCCATGGGAGGGTTCTTTGGTACCTAATACTGTAAAAGAAAGAAAGAATAATCAGAATTCAAGCACCAGGAGAATCTCCATTGAGAAAGTTAATAATGAAAACAGAGGAAGGTAAGTTGGAGACTTCTATATGTCACTGAACCATAGCTTTCACCAGCTGAGCTCAGTATGGACAATGGCAAGATCATGGGGGTTACAGGTAAGAAATAAGTGGGGAGCAACAGAAATCATCCTACCTTACCCTTTAATTATCTCAGAGCTCAGCTATATCAAGCCACTTAAGAACACAACAGCAAAGTGATTAGGTCCTTTCTGCACTGGATCTTATTCCAGATTATATGCCTGAATAGCGACTTGTGATCCACATGCTAGTGTAGCCTGAGACCTGTTGTAGTCCGGACCGGCATGTAGATGGCAGGTCCCTGTTCAAGGGCCCTTTCTGCACTTGGCCTTATTCTGGAATATATCTAAGGATAGCGGCCTGCTGGCCACAAGCTAATGCAGACTGTAGCAGGGCTCACCTGGCGCCTTCCATAGTCTGCACTAGCATGCAGATAGCAGGTCCCTATAAAGCCAAGTGCAGCAAGGCCTGGATAGGCCTATTCACACTTCTATGTGAAATTAAGATCAGGTGCAGAGGAAGACATTTGCTCCATAAGCAGTAGTGCAGTCCCCATCCAGAGCACCAGCGCTTGCAGTGCAGATGGTCTAACCTCGATCATTCGGATCACCATGACAATGGCTGCAGTAACATCCATAGCTGCAACCACAGCCACAGGACTCTGTCCCCTTGCAGCATTTGCACCTGGAAGAGAGTGCAAACTCTGCATCTGGAGTAACCAGGAGCTTATCAGCTGCTCCCGGTGATGCTGTGGATAAGTTTTCTCTTGTTCACAACTACAAAAGGGCAGGTGGAGGATGAATCAGACATTTGTACGCATTCGTACGAATACATTCATACTGAATAGAATCCTACCACAAATCGAATTCCAAAAAAACCATTCGTGCACATCCCTACTCTACCTGTATTTTTTTAACATTGATGTATCTGGTCTGCAACCGTATAAATAAATAAACTAAACTAAACATCCCTACTCTGAACTGTGTGGGCTGCGATTCTGATCCAGCAGACAGCTTGTATGCTCTAATAACTGTGCAGAAGAGGAACTCTTGGCAGATGTTGAGCTACATCTGTTGATATTCCTCTGCGCTGCTGCTGGGAGTGCAGAAGCTCTGTCCTCCTTTCCATCTGCCTACCCCACCTACCATTAGTGCTTCTCGACCCTTTTGCTTCTTACTACAAAGTGAACATCAGGAAGTGGTACCCTGTGCGTTAAGTAGGGCAGCCCTGTAACAGGAAATGAATCCGGGGTCTTTGGTGCAAACTCTGCAGTCTTTATGCAAATATTGCCCCCATTCAGTTGCAATGCCGTTTCTATACAGGATCAGAAAGCACAATGAGACCCGGGACAATGAATTGCTCGCTGCTTACTGACACTGAGGAAATTTACTGTCACATTAAAGTAACTGAGTGCAGAGCTTTGGTGTCCTTCTGTTACTAAGACCATCAGTGGGGACCTTATCTTCCCTTTATATATTTGCTTGATTTTTAAAAGGACAAAAGGCTGTTTTTTGTAAATGAAAGGTGAAAATGGGGTGATGGTGATACTGGAAAGCTTTAGCAGATGCAGGAGTTACGTATCTGTAGATTAGAGATATACACAGACTTTTTTCTGCTTTGATTCATTCTGAGCTGAACTGAATACTCCTTTGTTTGGTTAGAATCTGAACTTTTTTCTTCAAACAAACACAGAGCTTGGTTAGATTAACACCTTTGAACTCGACTCAAACTGGGTGTGTTTGACAGGTTTGTTTAAACGCCACTTTGTTCAGTTCAAACTTGAACTCTGTTTTCAAACGGGCACAGGGGTCAATTCAAACTTGAATCTTTCAAACACCTCCTGTTAGAATTGCACTTTACTGCTTATCATTCGTTCGTTCGTTCACAGCTCTGAGCTGGAGGTTCTTCTAGTGTTCCACCTTCACAACAGTTTGTTAAGAGAGGAAATGTGTATCCAGACATAAATTAAAAATATGAAGGTTATCTTTACTTCCAAAGTAAAGGCGCCCCATGATCTTCTGACCACGTGGAAGCCCATCCCTGATAGGTCCATATGTTCTTGGGTGAGGGGGACATCCTGCAAGATCTTGTGGAGTTCATCCCAACACCAGGATAAATGTGTGAAGGAAGGGCAACTCCCCATCCAATGCTCAGGTAAGTAGGGTTCTTTATTTTATACTTCAGAGCATTGATCTTTACTTCGCAGGGACAGCGGAGCATCATAAAATCTGTCTGCTAGGTTGACAGGTGCTCCACAGGACCTTTGAATTATTCCTCCTGCCTGGATGCAGCTGCAGTGAAGGATAGTTGTCCACCCAATCAGCATCACAACAGGGGGAGAGTTCAAAGTCATGTCTCTCACTCATCCTGCTGTAGCACACTAACTGCACAACATTGTGCCACCTCTTAGGGCCTTTCTGGACTTAGCCTTATTCTGGAATATATCCCAGAATAGGGCTCTGCTCTCTGCATGCTACAAGGCCCAGGCAAGGTCTGCATGACCATGTGGACAACAGACCCCTATTCTGAGATATAGTCCAGAAAAAGACCAAGTGTAAAAACAGCCTTAGTCTCTCCATTTCCTATCTCCTTACAACATTTGCACACGAGGTGGCATCCAGAATTCCATCAGTCTCTGACCAGCCAGGGCAGTTTTTATATAAGGATAAAGTGGGTGGAGTACCAATTAGGGATTTGCACGAATATTCAAAGGTATTCGAAATTTGATCGAATTTGCCTGAATTTTGACATTCGAATTCGAATTGAATGTCCATAAATTCAAAT
>MTQE01002781.1:3004504-3041147 GCA_014337955.1 Aspidoscelis marmoratus | reverse complement strand
CATTAATGGATACTTAATGGATACTTTTAGTGACAGTGGAAAAACACCCATGGACTGCATGACTGACGTTGAGACGGAACATTAATTTGCAGTTTCTGGATGGTCCTGCAAAGTCCAGTCCTGAGGCTTGGACTCTGCAGTGGGGATTCTCCCCAGCCATTTGTATTTTATACACGGCTGGAACAAAACAGGGATGCTCCAATGCACAAAGTGTAAATGGGCCCAACTGCATGCAAACTGTCCAGCCTGGAATTGTATTTGTATACAATTTGACAGAGGTAAGAGTGACTCTGACCATAATCTGGCTTCTACTGGCATGTTAGGTTCCTCCTCACACCCCAGAGAGACAACAAAATGCAGAATTTTAGAGACCTGTAGCCAAAATTTGTGCAAAGCTATTTATACTCACCCAGACCTCTGGGCTATCATAACTATTCTGTAAAATAAAATAAAAAAGCAACAACATATTATTCATCTATTAACACATATGAGTAGAGCTGATAAGAAATCTGCGATGTGTACAGAGAAATATGTGAGCAAGCAAGACATTCAGCACTTACTCCATTGTTGTTGAAGCTGTTGTCACCAACCTGATTGTTATCAAAGCTTCCACCATTCTATGAATAAAACATAAGATGACAATTCAGTAATCTCTGAAATCCCTTGAGGACTGGAAGTTTTACAGCAGGTAGGGACAGTAAGTCGCATGTCAAATGATTCTGGACTACAGTCCCCATTGGCTACAGCCACTCTAACCAATAGCAAAGAAAGATGGAACTTATCAGCAATCCCTGCTTCATAAGGCCACTTTTCTTAGAGGGCAATATTTTAGGCTTATAGCATTTTTTTAAAAAAATACAGATCTATTTACAAATATACAATATTCACTGAGACATGCAGATGTATAGGGAGATGTACAGGTGGTGATAAGTTAAAAAACAGAACATACTGAAGGAGAGGACATAATTTATAATAATTTAGGTGAACAAATGGTGTTTGGATTTTGTAAGAGAATTCAGAATTTAGTCTATAGGGAAAGAAGTGATGGGGATTTTGAAGTGAAAGAATTGTCAAAGGTATCTCTCCATTGAATGAAATGGGTAGCTGACAAAAGGCCTGTTTTGCACTTGGCTTTTCTTCTGGAATATATCCCAGAACAGAGGCCCGGGGTCTTTCTGCACTTAGCTTTATTCTGCATTATATCCCAGAATAGGGACCTGTTGTCCGCATGATTATGCAGGCTATGACATGCACCAAGCGAGACCTTCAGTAGCCTACATTAGCATGCAGCCCCCTATCCCAAGATATAGTCCAGAATAAGGCCAAGTGCAGAAAGGCCCCTGCTGTCCACATGTTAGTGTAGGCTACAACAGGCCCCAAGTGAAACCTGCCAGAGTCTGCATTAGCACAGAGAAAACCCCCTAACCTGAGATATATTCCAGAATATGACCAAGTATGAACAGGCCCTATGTCAAATGGCCAACCTAACTCCCTGAGGGAGGGGTGTTTGGGGAGGGAGAGTATGAATATGAACATAACATTTTATATGAAGATACAAATTAGATATTAGAAGAAGCTTCCTGACAGTAAGGGAATAGGTTGCTACAGGAGGTAGTGACCTGTCCTTCACTGGAGGTCTACAAGCAGAGGCTAGACAGACATCTACCTGGGATGGTTTGATGAATCCTGCACTGAGCAAGGGGTTGGACTGGATGACCCTGGAGGTCTCTTCCAACTCTATGATTCTATGGTTTTATGATTCGATGTATTGGAGAAAGGGGGGCATTTATTAGTGCTTGCTATCCCAGCTCTGATGCTGAATGCAGAGTCCCCAAAATATGGAGGAACAATATTTTCATACAGATTGACCATGCATTTTGGTAATACTTACCCCTCCGTATGCTCCATATTGATTCTGCAATAGAAAATGATACAGCCAAGAAGAAATTAAGAATTCTCTTCAAAATACCCCATCAATAATTAACATATCACATTAATATCCAGATCGCAGGGAGGCTTGGGATGGATCAAAGCATTGATGGCACTGATCTGGCCCATGGGCCTATTTACACCACAGCCTGTAGTGCATGATTAGGGAACTTCTGGGGAACAGCATCTACACCTTGCGGAAGCTGTTGCAGTCTCCAGGTGCCCCTGCCTTCCCAAAACTTCCCTAATCATGCACTAGGTGTGGAGCGCAATTACTAATCTTACCAGAGGCATCCAGTGGTGATCATCTGCACCTCTTCTGGTGCTCTGGGGTCATCTGAGGTGCTGCACAAGCACGCTGGCACATGGGATGACCATAGGTATGACTGCATGTGTGCAGAGCATCAGCGTCACCATGACGGCAGTGCTGATGCATGCACAGTTGTGGAGGACACTGCAGCCAAATGGTGGCACCCTGAAAAGTATTGGCCATGAGATTGGTCACAGGTGAGTGACCGACCATGCAGGGAGTGGGCTGTAGTCACGTAGTTAACATTGGGTGATTACACTCCTTTCCTATCCAGTGGAAAGGAAGGGAAGTGTGAAATTGCCCCAGGTTTCCCCATGACAAACAGGTTTGTCCGCTGCTTTGAGTCCCCTTAGGGATGAAAAAGCAGACTATGAAAGCCTTCTCCTCCTCCTTCTTCTACCAGAGGACCAATGCCCTTGATCCAGAATTTGCATGATGGCACTAGTCTAGACCAAATTCCAACTCAAGTTCCAAATATCCCAGATGAAGTCTACCAGCAGAGGGCAAAGCATCGTGGATGACAATGTGTGGACTCATCAAGCCAAGAAGCTGAATAGAAGGGTTACTCTTCTAGATTAAACATGACTGCAGAAAGGCCCCCAAAAGGAAAGGATTTTCGCTGAGAAATGACCAAAGAACACTGAGTTCAAAACCAGACGTGGCTGCTGCAATGAAGACAGTTCATCTTGGACCAGTCTGCCAGCCAGGATCAGCTGCCAATATGAGCTGCTCTGGCAGTCTTATCCAGGCAGTGAATTCATCTAGTGGGACATCTACTCAAAACAGAGGAAAATTCTGATTACTTACCCCATTGTCGTTGAAACTGTTAGATCCTACGTTGTTGCCATCAAAGCTGCCTCCATTCTGTGGTTTAGGGGAGAAAGAAAAACCATTCAGTTAAGTGCTATTGTAGCAATGGTCAGGGTTCACAGTCTAAGGTGCCATTCTAGGCTTTATCAGTGCAGGAGAAAAAGTTGCTAGGATTCCTTTGAATCTCCAAAGCCAAGCCCTATATTGTGCTGCTCAGATTTCTGCAGGCTCATGCCCTCACTCTAATCCTGGAAAGTGTCCAAAAATTGTAAGATTGTACAATACAAAATCTTAACTGCATAGAAAAAATAAAACTTGTATAATTTTGCTTTCCTGAGGTACAAAGTTACACCAGCCTTTACTACTGAGAAGTCAATCAAAGAGCAATTTCCTTGTTGCAGTCTTACCTGACACACACGTTGCAGAAAAATGGCCACAGCCCATTCAGCCAAGCACCTTGTCTCTCTTTCATTTTACTCAGGCTATATATGAGAAGCGGAGCAAAAATAGACTATTGAAATAATCTCCTATGCTTGCAGATCCAGGCATTGCCTAGTCCCTTTTATTAGATTCCTTCTCGTAGAAAATGAATGCTGGGTTTCCATCAAGCATGTCCAGGTGCTTCTGTGGGTGGAAGAAGGTGCCCACTGCCAGCAGCTATCCACTGTTTGGTGACAATTGGCGCTTTTGACATGATTGCACATGCTGTTTTCCAGCACAATCACTCTCAGATGCCCCTCCATGCCCAGGGTGATTTCTTCCCGCTGCCTTGCATAGAGGTGCTATGGAAAAGCAGGGCTAGGGGTTTCACCTCTCATCTGCCCCCAAACAAAGCCACTTGCACCAAATATGGAGATGCAGACAAACTCTCCAGGGGTTTCTCCAGTCTGAGATCTCAACTAGACTTTCCAGAGTTAATTTTATTTTTTCCCATTCTTGATTTTAATTGTGATTTTTATATAATTATGATGATTTTAGCTGTTTCTAATTCTTTGTAAAGCACTTCAGGATTAAATTTTAATGGGGAAGCGGTATATAAATATTCAGATATTTTAAATTAAAGAATAGTTAAATAGATAGACAACAGATATTTTAAGAGAGAGAGAGAGATGATGGGCAGACGGACCAATGGATGGATGGACAGACAGACGGATGGATGGATGGACAGGCAGATAGACTTCATATCCTGTGGGAGCATGCATGTGCCCAACCTGAAAGTAAGTTTCAGGGTGATTTATCCACTAATGAAAATATTTAAATTGCCTCCCCCCCTTGATGTGTGACCAGCCATCTTCATTATGAATGCAGATGTCATTTTGCATGTGAGCAGTTTGCTCAAATTCTATGGCAGGTTTGCATGCGGTGGTAGCTCATAGCTTTAAGAACAGGCAATTGCAAGCAGTGGCTGGGCTATTGCTGGCCATGAGAATATGTGCCATCCACTGGTGAGGGCATCCATTGGTATGCTGAGGAAAAAGCTTATGCCCCCCCCCCCATGGTCAGAGATTATCTAGCTGGCACCGGTGATCACCTGATCTTAAGGCTACAAGACACCACTCGTCACAGAGTTTCTGGGTATCTCATGATGGCATCCACTGGCAATCATGTAAACAGCTTGTAAAGAGGGTGGAGAACAGAGCCAAACCTATGAGAACTGTACACCTGTAATGTTGTGGCATAGATGCAGCCTTTATTTCACTCACCCATCTCCTCTAAGTGGTTTTGGGTTTAGAATTAAGTAAGATCTCCAAAGTTTGAGAGAACTTTAGATTTGGCTGAATACACAATATGAATTTTGAACAATCTCAGACATTGGACGTCTAGCTAAGCTAGCAGAGTCCACTGTAATGTTTAACTCAGCCTACCTAGGAGGCCCATAGTTTGCAAAAAGATGTTACAGGGTATCACTGTTGAGATGCAGGCTGAAAATGCATTTCTCATTTACTCTTAACTGCAGTATAATTTCCTGCAGAAAGAAGAGAAGGAGGAGGAAATCTGACATTTCAAATTCACTCTTACCCCTGGTGCAGCTGTGGTGCTCTGCAGAAGCAGGCAGATAGTAAAGACGGTGGCTACAATCTGGACCTTCATCTTGTTTCAGTCTTTCTTTGCCCCTTGAGTTAGGTTCTGGACAGAATGGCAAATGGGAGAGCTCTATTTATGTTGGAGCCTATCATGAGCCATGCCAGCCTTTATGAGCCATGCCCAGTGACTCATGCTGGTATCTCCCACTTTAATCTCAGCTCAGGGTCCTTTCCACTTTTGTTGTTTGTGTTTGCCTCCTCCCTTCATATCCAGTGGAGTATAGACTCTTCTGTCTTGCTTCTGTGGTTTGGTCGGGAGTCATTTTTTCTCAGTTTAGGGCCCAGAAATATCCCACAGAGCACTTCTGTGAGAACAGTTGAGGGGGATAAAGATCTGGTTGAAATTATTTGATGCATAAGGATAGATATAGATAATGATAGAGATTGAGAGATCCACGCCAACTCCTGCTGTTTATGATGATGACACGCTGATAATTCTAGATTCTGGACAGATGACAGTAGACATGGTGGTGATTCTACAAATGTCTCTTTATCCTCAGACTAGGAGTAATATAAGGGCCTGTTCACACATACTGTACCTGAGAGATATAGTGTAATACTCGTCAGGGGAAGACCAAACCCAGTGGAACCCATCAGCACTTACAAGAGCTGGTAAAGCATGAAACCAGGCCACCAGCAAAACAGCCAGGCTCAGGCAGTCTAGATCACCATGACAATCCAGGTGCCTACACCCCACAGAGGGGTGCGATCGGGATGGGAAGCCTTTGGAGACCGGAGCCACACGCTCCGATCTCAGAAGGGGTCCTGCCCCATAGGGAGCTTGCCCTGGGCCCTGCGATGGGTGCCCGGGTGGCTTCGTGCCAGCTGCACAGGGCTCGATCGAGCCCTGTACAGCCGGCACGAAGCGGGGCAAGCGGCCTGACAGTGCTGCTCACCTCTTGGGTGCTTGCACCCAATGGGAGGCAGCCTTGAGGGCCGTATCCCCGCCCCTGGACAGCCTTTCCTGGCTAAGTCACTTTGGAACGCTTTTAGCAATCCTTTTTTTGTTGGTTTGTTCTAAGCCCATGTAACTATTCCTGCTGTTCAGCTTATAGTATCTTAGACCCTTTCCATAGAGACAGAGAGCTTCAGGCAACAATTTTAGTGGCTTTTCTATCTTTGACCAGATCTAGGCCATTTCAGAGTGGTTATAACCTGGGATGGGTTACCGACAGAGGCTTGTTGTGCTAAGCCACAAAAATTCTAGGTTGGGTCAGCAGAGCGGTGGCCCCATTGAAATCCCTCTAGGTGAGGAAATGTTAAGACAAGAAATGTTATTTTAGGACTGCAGTGGTAAAGAGTTTCTTTCTTTCTTTCATTTTTAAGGGCAGCAATAGTCAATGAAAAATATGCTATGCTCCATATAGCATACCATTGAGCAAACTAGGTTGATAGGATATGCTTTTGAATGCCAAATATTGAGAACGAAGAATATGGAGGGCTGTGAGAGCTCAGAAAAGAGCTGTGACTAGCCCAGGGTCACCCAGCTGGCTTCATGGAGGAGAGAGGAATCAAACCCGGTATTCCCAGATAAGAGTCTGGCTCCCTAACCACTAGATCAAACTGGCTATAGGAGAGGTATATTACTGCTAGAAAAGTCAAGATAGATATTGTAGCCATATCCAAAAGGTTAGGTTCAATGCAGAATTATGGAACACAGCATAAGAACCCACAGACTTGGACAAATGAAAAGAAAACCCGCCATGAAAGCCTTCCCTTTCCCATAATTATTAAGTAGTTCAATAGCAATTGCTTGGGGGATAGCTTTTTTTCCTCTTTTTCCTGAAAAGATAATTGATTTCCCTCCCAATTTTTGGTTAATTTTCCCCCATGAATCTAGTTTAAGGGGGAGAAATCTATCAAGTGCTAAAGTGCTATTAAATGCTCTATAGGTCTCTGCTGCCAAACTGATATAAACCATTAGCTAAATTGTTAATCCATCCAAACATGATTACTGAGTCTCCAAACCAGATCTCCCTTAAGGGAACCAAGTTAGAACAGGGAGATCTCATGAAAGGTAAGCATGGCTTTATTAACAGACAGACAGGTCTGATTTTTTTACTTTAGACGAAAGGATTAGAATAGAAATGAGTGCAAGCTGAAATTCATTGATTTAATTTTGTTCTATCTAGAACTAAGTAAAAAAAGCTCAAACTTAGAACCATCCCTGAATGCTTCAAAAAACTATTTATTTTCTCCTTTTAAAAATACATCCTTACTTGTGTCTTCCTCCTTGCCCTTTTCATCTATACCTTTCCTTTTTTAAAGGTGAGTTTTGCACAATTGTGTACATCTACAGCTTTGCAACTTCATATGAGGGGTTTTTTTTCTCAATCAAACTGGTTCAAACTGAATGGTTTATTTGAACAGTTCCAAATCAAGCTAAATTTGCACATTTCTAAACTAGAATAATAATTGCAATGGAAAAGAACAGCAAAGGTATCAACAAGAATGCTAAGGAGTCATTACTGAGAAATGAGTTAATATTTTCATTAAAATCACAGTGGTCCTTTCTTTAGCAATACATCTGTGCAACTAGCAGAAAATTTGATTTCATTCTAAAATCTGCAGAAAAGACAGATGGACAGAATGCCCCAAATTTCCAGTATCTTGAAATTGTCTAAACCATTATTTGCAGTAAGAAGGAGGAAGAGAGAATGCACACTATTCAGCTCAAGGGATTTTTAAGGAGCTTAAACATGTTAATTCAACATTTTTTCATTGTTTCACTTTGGTTTCCTGTCCTCTCCAGTCTGACCCCATGATTTTCTCTACACTCCCATGTGAGTGGCACACATGAGCCACCCTGAGCCACGCATCTTCTCACCTCAAAACCTCAAAGCTGTGAAATGGAAAGGTCCAAAGCTGCAAGGTGTGTTTGCTTTTTGTTTTGTTTTTCCTTTTGTAGGGCCACTTTCATATCAGACCAGAAAATGCCCCAGAAAGTCAGTCATTTTGGATCCTTCACAAAAATGTCCCCCTGGGAGCTTTGAGGTCATAACTTGGGCTGATCCTTCCCACATTTTCCCTCGGTTGAGATTGGTGGACTTGGCTATTTTGGACACACTGATCCTAACTTCAAGCAGGTAAGTGCAGAAATGGTCAAAGTTGAGAACTAGCAAGCCAAGTGCAAGAACATGAGGAGCAATAAAAGGTTTTGTAGTCTATAAGAGCCCTCCTTAAAATATACCACCAGCTCACATTAATCCCTGGAGACCAAAATTTTCACAGCTCAGCTGATGTGGATATGATAAAACGGCGTATATATTTTCAATTTATTTACCCGTTAACCATTTTAGCAGGATGTCTTGATAACAAGTATATGGGCAAGCTGTGGATAAGGGATAAGGAGGAACCCCAGTATTGTCTTCAGTGAGGGCTGTGAGTCAAATATTTAGTCTTCACACCCTATTTAAATTGTTCAAGGGAGTAGGCTAATGCCACCCAAGATAAAGTTTTTGTTTGTTTTGCACTGAGGACTCCAAAGAAGGGGGTTCCAGAGAAAGATGCTAAGAGTTATGGAGGAACATATGTAAAGCAGAGTAATAGAAGCAAAGCTACAAGTGTTTTTCAGAAGATGTGCTATTCTGAATCAGGCAAACTAAGGATTTGCCCACCCAGATTGGCAGAGGCTCTGTGTGTTGTCAGATGGCAATATCTCTAAGCCTTACCTGGAGATTCCAGATGGTCAGTTTGGTACCTTCAAGATGAAGAGGAGTTGCTTTCTTAATCAGCTGCTAGTCTACTTTGACATTATAGGATTTTTCCATATAGGAATACAACAGGCCCTCCATATTTGCTAGAGTTACATTCTAGAAACACCAAATGTATCCCTGAACTGGTGACTACAAGGAAAGGCAAAAAACATTGCATGCAGGCACATCTAGGCTCACATATCTCTTGTTTTACAGGCTCCAACTGGCGAATACACAAGTTTAGGTCCTGTTCATAGAAATGCTACTGTAGTAAAGCATAGAGAAAAGGGGCAAGCATGTTCTTCTCACACGTAGGGTGTTTTTCCACTGTCACTAGAAGTACTTAATGGGTACTTCTAGTGACAGTGGAAAAACACCCATACTCTCACTCCTGATTAACCAAATGTCACAACTGGGAAAATTTAATTTCTCGGCGTCAATGTATTCACCTGAGGCTGTTTTTTTAAATATAAAAATCAAGAAATGGCCATGGAAGTCAATCTTTTGGTGTTCAAGAAAATGCTAGAGCTGCACTGTTTGCTCCAAAGAATTCAACACAGTTGTAGCGCTTGCACCAGGCTGATTGCTCGATGTGTGTGGATTAGGGATGTGCACGAATATTTGAAAATTCAAAAATCTGATTTGAATCCGACGAATATTGACAGTCGAATTTGAATCGGATTTTCACAAATCTGAATTTGCACATTCGGATGAGTTTTGGATTTTCAAAAATCTGATACGGATATTTGAATAATTCAAATGAACAGATCTCTATTTAGCATATACGAATATGTGTGAAAATCAAGCGTATTTGCACTTATAATGCGGGATGAAAACTGGGTGCATACAGGATGAAAAGCGGATGCATATGGATGTGCACAAATTTGAAAAACAGATACAAATGTTATCGACATTCGTATGTTTGAATAAGGATCAAACTTATATCCGTACCAGAGCTGTCTTGATTGCATACCAGAGGCCTAAGTGCAAATTCAGCCCAGCTGTCCAAACACAGATGGCCTTGTTCCAGGATGAACTACTTTGAGAGGTGGATCACTCCAGCTATTTAAGTTTTGCTTGAGTGATCCACCATAGGTAAGTGTCAAAATGCCCTACGATTACGGGTGATCCTGCAAGCTTCTCCCACCCCGAAGCAACAGACAATGAATGTTGCAAAGAAGGAAAAACACCTAAAGGACTCTTTCTTCCATTATGTCATCCTGAAGGCCTCTCAATGATACCATGGCTCAGCATTTATATATATTAAAAATTTACCTTTGATGCATTTCAAGACAAGACCTTGCTCAAATAAAGCCCTCCTTCTGAGAGCCCAGAAGAATCAACAGTGGATGACCTGTGTTCTGAGAAGATGCTAATTTTGCTCTTCAGAGGCTGTGCTGAATTTCTCATCACATGATTCTCAGGCTTATTGTATTTGGTGAGGTGGAACCTCAGTCATTCCTACACTGCAATGCTGGGTTCCTACATACCATGTGGCTGGAACAGGTCTCTCTCATGCTGCACATCTCCTTTCTGCTTTGGTCTTCAGATGCTTCCCCAGGTGAGTCCATGGAAGGCAGAGCACCCTGTACCTTTCTAGCCCTTGAATAAGATATCTCATTCCCCTTATATCACCTATAAGCAATGCGTGCCCATAGCTCCTAAAAAGGACCCCAGCAACGTTAGTGCAAATTTTCTCTTGGCAACTTTATGTTAAGACCAGTTTTAGTGGAAGTGATGCTCTAGTTGGACTCCTGCTTTTATTAGCTGGAGTGACCAATAGTCAGGAATCATGAATACTGGAGCTCAGTAGAAAACACCTGCTTGTTTATCCTTTGCGTAGAACATTCTTTCCAGTTTCTTAGATTTAATTGAGGTCTATTCTATACTTACAGGGTCAGGTTCACAGACATGCCTATTAGCTCATTGTTCATTCGCTGTGTGCAGCTGTAATACATTTTACCTAAAAAAAAATTAGAGTAAAACAGACCTATGCAAGGGATTTGAGAGAATATCATGACTGTGTATACTGAAATTCAACCCCCCCCCCATTTTAAAAAATTATTATTCAGTTTAAGGAGGAACATATTATACAACATAAGCAGAACATAAACATGAAAAACATAAACATTAACCAAAAATAACAGAACAACAACAACAAAACAATAAGACATAACCTCTAATAGAAGCCTTAATCTAATATAAAAACACTGGATAATCATATATTTTTAATTTAACAAGAAGTCAAGGGATGATTTTAGACAGCCACATATTGAGAGAAGATGGTTTTTAACAGTTAAAATTGGAGTCCAAATGTTTATGAATAGAACCTTAATATTTTCATCTTGAAGAATTTTAAGTAGGCATTTTATTTTATTAAGTTAACAATAACAGCTACATTTTAAGCTGGAAATTTTCTTATTGGGTTTGATAAGTAAGAAATCAGACAAAAATAATGTGATACTGAAATATATGATTACTGAAATATGTGCAGCAATGGAAAATGAAGAGGATTCCATTTTGGGTCATATATTGATTGGTCTTGCAGAAATCTATTAAGATATAGAACTATATATGGATATGGTATGGGCAAGATAAAGGTCAAGAATGTTAAATATATAATATTTATGGAATTTACAAATGCATAGAGAGATAGATGATAGAGATGTATGCATGTATGCATGTATGCATGTATGCATGCAGGCATGCAAACAGTCCTCAAGAGTTCTCTTAGTTTCAAACTGGAGAAAGCAGGTCTGCACTAACTACTGAGCTGTGTGATCTAGATGAAGGTTGCAAGACCTTGCTAGGTGTCCATTAATGGAGCAAGGAAGCTCTGTTGTGGGCTCATGAGGGAGACACACCAATCCATGGCTGAAATAGAAATATTTGCACCTGCATTTTAGAGCAGGAGGACAGCATTGACTGTTCTAGGTTCGAAATTGCACCCTGCAATCATGGTGCCTCTGTCAGTGCTCATATCTGGAAGTGGGATGGCGTGACCACCAGGAGGCACCTGCTGCTACAAATGGAAATGTAGTGGCTCCAGGCACTTCCATTTGTAAATGGAAACATGACCCAATAGCACCAGAGGGCACCAGAATTTCCACATCCTGAATTTGCCTGGTATTTGGTCTTACCTCAGAAAGCCTTAGCACAGTCTTAGTACTGGAATCTCTAAACCCTTTGAGTTACAAAGTCCATCAGCTGCGGCCAGTACGGTGAATGATTATGGCATGACTGAAGAGTATCAGCATCCAAAACATCTGGTAGGCACCAAGGTGGGGAGAAAGGGCATGTTCCAAAGCTGAATTAAACGTGGTGCTCCAGAGTTTACTGAAGGCTAAATCCAATGAACTACAGGAAATCCAATGAGAAGGCAAGAATGTTGCTTCCTGTAGTTCAGCAACATTTTAGAAGCGCAGTGTTCACCCAACTTTGATTTATCTACTTCCAACTATTATGATGTGTCCTAAACTGTGTCTGCTTTCCATCTGGCTTTCTTTCAGGCTTCAACACCAATTATTCTGTGGTTCAGTTTCCATCAGAGGTTGTTGCCGTTGTGGGAGACACGGTCACACTGAAGTGCGCTTTCTCCATCCAGATTGGCAAGCCGAATCCTGCTAAAGGGGCCATGTCATGGTTCAAAGGTCCAAGTGGGACACAATCAGAGGTCGTTCCAGGAGACCGCTTCAGTCTGTCCTACCCTGACACCTTCCTCAACTCAGGAGAAGGACAGCTAATTATCACCAACGTTTCTCTGGAGGATGCTGGGTGTTACACTTGCCAGGTGATGCTGTGGACCAAAGGGGAGGCACGGGGCAACGGAATTAAGCTCCAAGTTCATGGTAAGAGGCACCTATTGCTCAGGGCACCACCATATGGCAAGGGTGGAGTGGTGCTGAGCCACTTGGTGTTCTCCAAAGGCAGACATCTCCTGATCGTGTGAAGAGCTGGGCTGAGACCGTTCTTTCGCATGACCCTTCTAAGATCTATGCATTAACAAAGAACCTTCTTTCGCTTACTAGCAAAATATTTTCTGGTATCCCTCTAGTGACCTCTGCTGGAGAAATGGGAAACCGCACAAAAATATTAGCAAGTTGGGAGTAGGGACCTGCACGAACATTCGTAACATTTAAAATTCATATGAATTTGGCTGGATTTGGACAAGCGAATTCAAAGCAAATTTGGACATTCAAATTCAAATTGAATGTTGGCACATCCAAAGACTGACATCTGAATTTGAATCAAATGTTTTGATACAATCGTATGAAGCTTCTTGTGAAGCTTCATATAGGATTCGTATGGGACTCGATTGCTATTCATATTCTAAGCTGAATACGAAGTTCTGACTGTATTCCCAATCCACAACTGTTGCCCTTGCAGAAGTGCTTTCTGACCAGCTACTATAGTTAAGTTAGCTGGTGCCCTGGCTTTAGTCACTGGATACGTTATTATTTTTTTTAGTTTGTACTGTCACAGACCAGAATCAGCAAATGTTAAAAAGTACAAAAAGTTACAAAAAGTTATTTAAAATCACAATGTGCAGATAAAATCAAGTGAAAATCAAGTGAATCTACATACTCACAAGATAGTACATAAAACAGAGGCATTTTCGCATTACAGTGAAGACGCCTTGGAACACTTCGGCCCGAACGCGTTGAGAGCAATTCCCCATCTGCACTGGCAGGTAAAAGATGCATTCCAAATGCATCCTTTACCTGCCTATGTGCGGACGGGGAACTGTTCTCAGCCCATTCAGGCTGAAGACCCTCCCCCGGGCTGCTCCGATTGGCTCCTCTGGAGCCAGTAGTGGGCAGCGCAGGGGCCCCCTTTCCCTTGGCTCCCAGCATACTGTGCTGAGATGGCCTGGTGAAGACAGGAGGGTGGCTGGCCAATGAGGGGCCACCCTGCGAGCATGCGCACAGCACGCTGGGCCTCATGCGGGCAGAATTGACCCAGCAGCCTGCAGGTAAGGCCACAAATGTGCGCATGTGACCCGGGGTGTGGTTGGGGGGTCTCGGCTCCTGGAGAGAGTGGGAGCCGAGGGAAATGGGGCCCCTGGGCTGCCCACCACTGGCTCCATAGAAGCCGATGGGAGCAGCCCAGGGGAGGGGCCCAGCTGTCACAGAGAGAAAGTGTGTGTGAACGCTCTCCCTCTGGAACAGCTGGGGGTGCACCAAATGCGTGGAGACGTTTTCAGAGCAGTTTTTTCTGCTCTGAAAATGGAACGTGTGGAGAGCACATTGGGATGCTTGGGGCAGTCTGGAACAGATCCGGCCACCCCTGAGGTGTGAATGCTGCGTCCCCGTGTGTTCTCCCCACATTCAAAAAACCCTTGTGCAAAAAGGCCTCAGGTAAAACGGCCCACTATAAGAGACAATAAAATAACATAATGGATTTAAATACATATGATCAAGAATAATTTTTTTCAGAATATCTCTAATCAAGGTCGCGTGGTTGCAGGGTTTCATTTTCTGACGTCTCCCTTATTTTTATAACTACGGCTAGGAATTTTGCAGTAGCTAGGGTCATGTCAGGATTGGTATTACTTAACATAAGAGCGGTGTGACGTGTAACTCCAGCCTTGCACTATAAGCTTGCACCTGAGATAAGGTCAGCCTCCTGCCTAGCAAAATTTTGAAGACAGGTGAAGAAAATTCTTGTCGTCGTCTTCACCTAGGTGTTCCATTTTGGATGATGTTTTAATCCTTGTATTTTAATTTTTGGTACATTTTTTAACTCTCTGAGCCTCACTGGCAAGCCATAGGGCCAGGGGACAAATATAAGCAAACTCCCCCATTTCTTTCTTTCTCACCCAGCACGCCCCTCACACCCAGCTGTCGTCTTGCAGCTCCAAAGTGAGCCAGTGTCCACATGGACTCTTGTCTGCAAAACAGGGGGCTTCTACCCTGCTCCTGTGCAGCTCACATGGTATGGTTCTGGCCTCAAGATGCCCGCATCCCAGTGGGATTACACGGACCCAGCAGGTTTCTTCCAAGCCTCCAGCTTCCTGAACTTGACTCATCCCGATCAGAGGGCAAGCTACATATGCAGCGTAGAGCACCCATCTTTGCCCAAGCCATTACGAGTGCAGTATGATTATGGTGAGTGCACATTCCTGGTGGATTCAATATGGAAAAATTCTCTCTCTCCAAACAGAATGAATCTTTGCTTTATTGTTTGTTTGTTTGTTTCCATTCATGTTGTTTTATCTCAAAAGCAATCCAGCAGATGGCAGGAAGTAGTGAAAAGTGCAGATGGGGCCCACTGACAGGATGAACTCTCAGGCTGCTACAAACGGCCTTTGATTGGCCAATTATTTAATTGTTTCTCCATTCCCTTTCTACAGTGGTACCTTGACATACGAGTTTAATTCGTTCCGTAACCTTGCTCTTATGTCAAATCGCTCGTATCTCAAAGCAATTTTCCCATTAATTCATTCCAGCTCCCAAAACACCACCTCAGTTGTTTTTGTTATGTACTGTACCGTATTTACATACTCGTATCTCAAATCTTGCTCTCATCTCAAAGCAAAATATCACTCGCTCGGCGGCTTGTATCTCAAAACACTTGTATGTCAGGGCACTTGTATGTCGAGGTACCACTGTATAGAAAAATGGCACCTGTGTGCCCCCAGTAACGAGAATTGCTTTTCCTGCAACTGGGATATCAAAAGGCAAATTGTGGGATCCTGAGGCTGGGAAGGCTGCTGGGATGGCAAGAAAATGCCATTCCTTTAGTACCCATCAGTCACTTTCTTCTTTGTAAAACACAGAGGTTTTGGCCGTATGTACATATGTACACAGAGGTTTTGTTTTGTTTTTCTTTCCAGAACCATGCCATCAAGGGCACTTACCACCAGCCATGGTTGGGATTCTGAACCTGTTAAAAATTGGGGTAATTTCTGGCATTACCATTCTCACACCAGGTATGGAACAATTTGTTCCTTTCCAATGCTTCCTTTTCCTTGTCTTGGGCGTGTTAGTGCATTTTCCTGGGGTGTTTTTTGCGCTTCCCTTCCCGTCGGCTGGACGGGAACGAACTGCAATCAACTAATGTTTACTAGCTTTCACACTTGCAAATGCTAGTAAATGTTAGCCTACACCACCACCCTGCGATCGAACACTTACCTACTGTTCGATCGCTGGTTGGTCCTCTTCAGGGCACCGCCATCTTGAGCGCAGCGCCCTCCATGACTGTGCATGCACCAGTGCTGGTGCTATAATGATGCTGATGTGCGCAGTCACATCAGGAGGTCAGCAGAGCTGCCAGTGTGCTTCCTTGGCAACTCCGTTGACCTCGCCATCCAGCAGAGATGCAGATGGTCACCACTGGACGCTTCAGGTACATCATTGGTAAAGGTTGGAAGGCTTATGGAATACGATTTCCTGCTCCACAGCTAGCTAGTAAGCAAGATGGTAGATAGATACTTTTATTTATATCCCACCTTTTTCCTAAGGGAACTCAAAGCAGCGTACAAGAGTTGATAGTCAACTTCTGGGCAGGCAAGGGGTGTTTCTATGCTGAAAACGCCTCCTGAAGTGCAGATGCACTTGCCCAGATGTTGCCTAATTATCAACTATGGGCCAAAGTTCAAATTGCCCGCTGGCCTTTCATTTGGAGTAAAGATGGACTGGGAAGACCAGCAGCCACATGCTTCTAACTCTAAGCTGTTGTTTTGAGGTGGTTTTTAAAAATGTGTTTGCATGAGTTGTCCTTTTCTTGCACTGACTCTTATTCTGGTTTACATCTCAGAGTAGGAACCTGCCTTCCTCATGCTGATGCAAACTACAGCAGACTCTGCCCAGGGCCTGCCATAGTCTGCACTAACATGTAGATGGCAGGTACCTATTCTGTGATATAATCCGGGATAAGGCCCAGTGCAGAAATGGCCTTAGACTCCTTAAACTTGTGAGTGGCTGAGGTGGAGACACATTGTCTTTCCATGTAGGCATAGAATACAGAAATAACTGTGACCACCCACTGATGTTTGAGCTACCATGCAATCATAGGCCCTCTCTGCACCTACCTGTCAAAATCAGTGGGTTGAGAACACAGAGAGGCGCAATCCAGAACAGCATCGGTGCTGGTCCAAACTAGCGCACATACACGCACACAAGCCCAGAAGCACACCCAGGCTTTGAAGCTGAGACTCCTAACTTCAGGGTCTCTGGGGGACACACTTCATTGACATGCTTTGGTGGACCACTGAAATGAATCCCCCACTAGGCCTGAACATAAGGAACGTGCCTTATTCGTGCTGTCCGTGTTCTGGACAAGGACCTGCGAATAGACTCATTTAATCAAAGCTACTGGTATTCTCGATCAGGGTCTCCCTGACTGGAACTGTGTTCTGTCTCATTCAGGCAGAGCATACCTGTGTGTAGGGTGATGGTCCTCACAGATCTGCACTAACATGCAGATCAATGAAACCCAGAAGCTTATTACACGTGCCCACCTTCCAGAATTAAATGCAGAAAGGGCCATAGACTCAGCTTCAAAAGCTGTTGGTTTAGTCTCATTTCAACACACATCTCTTCATCTCTTCTCTCCTCTCCTCTCCTCTCCTACCCCACCCTATTGCTACTGTCAGATAACTGCTAAAGGTATATGAGTCCCCTACAAGGAGAAAAAAATAGACGTTTTGTTTGAGGCATGCATGACTAAAGTAGGGCATCCCAAACTTGGCCAAATTGCTGGACCTCTCTTTCCTGCCCTTTCATCATCCTGGCTGGTGTTGATGGGAGCTGGGGTTCAACATCTGGAGGATCTTTGTGCCAACCATTCCTAAGTTGAAGCATGCTTCTATACATGTTGACCATCTTCACCCTCAACTATCTTCTCTGTTTCTCCTTCCACAGTGTGCATGTGTTGCTCCAAAAAGCTCTCAAGAAGCCATCTAGTAGGCTTCACATCAGCATCCCAACATCGGATCCTACGTTGTGAGACTGGCTACTAAAGGCAAGGACCAATGTTGTTTTTGTAGAACACCTGAAGAGGACTGAAGTCATGGTGTACCTCTCCATGCATTGAAGTGTAGGTGTACACATTTGCAGCAAAACCCAGCTTTGGATTGCAATCAATTAGACAGTCAATACAAGCTGCCAATTCCCTTAGGAAGAGATAGAAGGACAAAACTAGGGCTTGAATCAGCAGTCAGTATGCACGGCTATAAATGATGAAACTAAGAGCTCACCTAGCATGGTTCTCATGAAAACCTGCCAGTTTTTGGGACTGCTTTTCAATTACACAATTAAAAGCAGCTTGACACAATGTGATAATGCTCCCATCCAAGCTGGGGGAAGGGGAAATCATTTGTTGATTTCTGCAGGTCACAAAACAATTTGTGGTAAAAGAGACAGCCCGGGCTGGTTGGCAATTCCCCTATCACATCTTAAGAACTGGTAGGGAAAAAAATATGGAATTGTTTTTGGAAGGTCATAGGGCTTCTGAGGAAATGTATCACCAGTTGGCAGGATATCCTCATCTGCTTCAACATACTTAATGAAACCATCCATAGATTACAGAATTGGAATTCCCACCTGATGCAAGACATCTGCTGATCCCAAGTATAAGATTCTTCTGCTGGATTACAACAAAGTCCTACATGGTTCCCCATGGTGGCTAACATAAAGCTCCAAGAAGAACATGATACCAGTACCACTTTCCCACTCAAAATTCCATGATTCCATTCTTTAGAGCTGTATAACATGTAAACTTGGTAGACTGTGGATTGGTTCCATGAAGATGGCAAAGGAGGGGAAAGTTTTGATCTTAAATCTCTTTGTTCTCCCTAAAGCTTGGCTGGAGCTGATCACAACAGAGACTGAGGAGCCTGAAAATAAGCTTCTAGGGATGTGCATGAACGCATGTTATGTGTTTGGTCACCATCAAGCCAAACATCAAACAAAAGGGATGCTCACATTTGATTCTGAACTTGTATGAAAATAAATAACAACATTTTTTCATATGAAAAAAGGGCTTTTAAAAGTAAAGTTTAGCTTAAATTTTAAAAACGACCAGGCACAAACATGTCCAATATCCAAACTTGAATCAGTTCAAGTTCAAACTGAGTCAGTTTGAGTGGTTAAGGAGCTGGACTCCTATCTGGGAACACCAGGTTTGATTCTGCACTCCTCCATGAAGCCATCTGGGTGACCTTGGGCTAGTCACAGCTCTCCTCTGAGCTCTCACAGCCCCACCTACCTCACAGGGTGTTCTGTTGTGGTGAGAAGAACAGAAAGCATTGTCAGCTCCTTTGAGTCCCCTTAAATGGGTGAGAAAAGTGGGGTAGAAAAGCCAACTCCTCCTCCTCCTTCTATCTAGTTTAGTTCACTTTGAACCAAACCACTGGTTTTATGTTGGTGCACCTCTAGCAACCACAAGGAGTGTGCAGAAGCTGCCCTGGTCTCTCACGTGGCACCATTGGTTTTCACAGGTGGATTGGAACTTCCCTGCAGGTTTTGTGCTACATAGCTGTTTGCAGAAACCAAGCTGCGGTGTATATAAATGGAGAAAAATATTAGAGCAACCTCCTTGATGTGTATGTTTCAGATGGGTCAGAAGGCTTTGAGGTGGGATTGTTCACACAGCACTCTGCCCCTCTTCCCTCTTCTGAACATTATAGACTAGAAAAGGTGGATTAGTGAAGGGCTGGGAACACGAGGGGCACACATGGACTCTCTGAGGTGCCTCCAAAGCGGCTCTTTTGCTATATCTGAACACAGATGTGTCTCTGAGGCACCTCAGAGGTGGGATTGTTCACACACCAGTCAGCCCCTCATCCTCTCTTGAACATTCTGTGCTAGAAAAGGTGGATTAGAGAAGGTTAGGAACACAAGGGCCACACACTGGCTCTCTGAAATACCTTTGAGGAACCCCTTTTGTTATGTCTGAACACCGCCTTAGAGAAAGCTTTGAGGTGGGATTGTTCACATACCAGCCTTCTCTTCCTCTTGCCCCTGAACATTCTGTGCTAGAAAAGGTGGATTAGAGACGGCTTGGGAACACGGGCCACAAACTTTCTCTCTGAGGTATCCCTGTTCTTATGTCTGAACACAGCCTTGTTGCATGCATGTTTCTGGCCACATTCCCACCTACTTCAAACTCGAATTACTCTGGTCCTGAGTAATCTGGGTTCTGCTGTGGGTTAGGGTTAGAGACCGGGAACAGCACTGAGTGTGCATCAGGCTGTTCCCAAACTGAACCCGCAGGTGCGCCCAAGCACACCTGCAAACGGTGTAGCGCTTTTTGAGGACAGAAGCCACCAGTGGCGGCCTCTTCCTCCTCCTCTGATCCTACCTTCTTGCCTTCCATTACCCTCCCCCCACCTGCCACCTGCTGCCACACCTGAGGGTCTGCCTCCCCTCCCTGCATGCACACTCGCTAGCTCTCATCTTTCGGGGGTGGGGGCAGGATAAGAGATCCCTCCCCGGGGCTTTTCCTTGTGAGAAGAAGCTGAGTAGAGGCAGGCAGGCAGGCAGGCAGGCAGAGTCATGCAGTATAATACTGACTGGATTTTAAAGTCCTCAACTGACCAGCAGTTTTTTTCCCCTGGATTTCTGCAGAAAATCCAGGGAAAAAGAACTGGCATGGGAACAGGGCTTCCCGGATCCGGACCTCTGGTCAGTTCAGTGGTAACAATTGTTCCCAAGTCTGAATCCAGTCCGGATTTTAACTCCTATGGGGATGCAGCCTTGGGGATGCGGCCTTTGCATTTTTTTTTTTGTTGTTGTTGCAAAGAGAAAAAAATTACATGCACATCCATGCACACATCCTGTGCAGAATACACCTATATTGAGAAACACATTTATACCTTGTACAGAAATGCTGTCATTTGCTAGCAGTGGCCATCCACCACTGTTGTTGGACTCTAGTGCCCATTCGTCCCAATTAGTATGACTAAGGGTGGTTAGAATGGCTGCACAGCAACATCCAAATAGCCACAAGTTCCTGACACGTGACGTAAAGCAGTTCTTCTGCCACATCTTTCCCAGAGTGCTTTGCTTAACCCTTAAGAGCATCAAAACAGAAGAGCAACACATTCCTGGGAGTTTTTACATTCTCTCATCTATCGCCTTGCCGTCCTTGGCCTTAGCTCACTCAGCTACTGTTTTTTATGAGGGTGGGTGGGTTGGTTGGTTGTTCATTAAAGTGATTTTCTAAAATTATTTTGGGGTAGGTTCTTTTTCTTTTTCTTTTGTCCCATCAGGAGTTCTGCTTAATGTTTTTCCTACTGGCAGCTGCTGCAGATTATGACACGCAATGGATACCAGCCCAAGTTATCCAGACATCTCGCTGTCTGTATTCTTAATAGTCTTTGTCTAGGGCAGGCTGAGGAATGCAAGGTCTTCTAGATATTGGGACTTTCTGCACTTCCCAATGAAACAGCTTAGTGTGGGGTCTGTCCCTTTTCAGGATGCTCTTTTCTGCATGCTGGAGCAGAAAAGGGACAGACATACACAGTGCCTTTTCACATTTGGCCCTCAGGAATGCTCCAGCTCAGAGCATCCGCGCACTGCAGACCTCTTGTCCTCTTGGAGTGGGTCCCAGAATGCGCAGCCGTCCCCATGTTCGATGGCTGCATAACAGTAAAAACTGCTCCACAGCTTTACTAAGAGCTCCCTTGGCAAAGGCTGCATGTGGGATTTGCCCAACCACCATAGCAATGGCCTGGCACATATGGCCATTGCTGTGGCAAAGCGGAGGCTACTGAAGGTAGTGTCATCTAGTGTCATGGAAGAGGTCATCAGGAGTTTTGGAGTGAGGTGTCATCAGTATGCAGATACCCAGCTCTATCTCTCTGTGCCATCGGAAACAGGAGAGGTGGTTGAAATGCTTGACAGGTACCAGGAGGCAGTAATGGCTGGATGAGGGTCAATAAATTGAAGATCAACCCAGACAAGACAGAGGTACTGTGTGTCACAGGGTGTGGTTGGGAGACACACTGTCCTTGATGGGGTTGCAATGCCCTGGAAGGGACAGATATGGGATTTGGAGGTACGCTACTTCCATACTCATAGTCCATCCAGATGGTAGTGGTATCTAGGGTTTTCCTCTTTTTTGTGCATGGTAGTGGTCTACGACTTCTTCTCCACTTCTGTCATTCTAATTGCATATAATAACCAGAAATAACACTTCAGACATTATCACATTATGATCTCATCTAACAGCTTCAAGTGCTTTGCAAACATGAGCTAATTACATTGCCCTAACCTCCTCTATAGCCTGCAGTCTGGGAGAGTCAGATGGCTCTCTCATGTGCAATGCGCAACAACGAAATCATAAACCACGTCTCCGATGCCTCGGCCCACTTTGGTGCCATTGTTCAGTCACCTCCATTGCTGAAGATGTGAAGGAAAACAAGAGATCAAGCCTTGAGCTCTCTTTACTGGGCTGTGTGCAAACTGGCTTCTCCCTCACCCTTCCACCCCACTGCAAAGAAGCTCCCTTTGAGGCAATGTATTACTATTACCACCTTGTTTTTCACAGTCTACTAACTGAAACAAGGAAGCTCACACAGATTCTTCTTTGTTACATTTTCCTAAGAACTGGTGACAGAGATATGGTTAAAATGACTTCAGCTAACTTTCCCAGGTAACATGGTATGAACTGATAACCAATGCTTTTTGTATAATTGTTACTGTTATTGATATAATACAGTTGACATTCCCATCCTCATCTGATGTAACTTCCGAGTTAAACGCTTTGCATCAGTGCTTTCCTTCAGATTATGGCTCTTTCTGAACTAACCTTGAGTCAGGCGCAAGGGCTTCTGGGATCCATAGGCCCCCACATTCATGTGGAAGTGTGATGCCACACACACCCTACTGGAACTCTCTGTCTGCATTACATGAAACACGGCCCAGATTAGGGAGGCCCTGTTACATGCAGACATGCAGCCACTGCGTGATCCTCCTGTTCCAAAGTTCCAAGTCTGTTTGCTTCAACCTGCAAGCCTTAACACGTCCCAAACTGAAAGCACCTCAGGGGTAGCCCTTCCAATAATCCAAAGATCCTTTTATGGTCTCATATGTTTTAATTCAAAGTTTTATGACACAAAAAGTTATCTGACATATGTCATTAACACCAGCACATTGATGGACACTTAGGAGGTGAATTATGGGCAGCTTTCTTCCTCCTACACCAGCGGTTCTCAACCTGTGGGTCGCGACCCCTTTGGGGGACAAACTACCCCATGATGAGTCTCCTCCTGCCCCTCCCAGCTGCCCCACCCCCGTGGTTGGGGGTCTCCACAACATAAGAAACTGCATTAAGGGGTTGCGGCATTAGGAAGGTTGAGAACCACTATGCTACACCCTCCTTCCTTTATCCATGCCATAACCAAAGGCAATAGGTCTATGCACCACTTTGCACATTTGCTCAGAAGTAAATGCCGGTGTGTTTCTGGCTCTTATTTGGATGTGCACAGAATCACAGATTTCTACTATTAGCTCCACATTCATTTACTTCAGCTCATGAGCATCAACCACCACTGGAGAAAGGTGACATTGGTTCTTCAGTCCCATTAAGGAAGCAGAACCAGCCCAGGATATTAAGCTGCTTGAAAGATAGAACAATATTGCATTTCCAGTGTTTATGTACAAAACATGAATAGACTGGTGATTACAACATGCTAAATGCCGGGAATCAGAAAGCACTTTCTACCACATCTGTGGGCTCCATACTAGTTTACAATACGCATGCATCCCCAGAAGCAATGTTGCACGGCCCACGTGTCCTAGGAGGTCCTCCATTAGCCCCATGGATGTGAGAGGTCATAACCTGGAACAGCCCACAGGCTCCTGATTATCTGTTCTGCCCAGTTTCACTGTTCCTTGCTGGAAGAGCTTACGGATCAAAGAAGGCAAAGTGCAGAGCCATCGTACTTGGGCCAGGAAGGCCCAACAGGAACGTTGCACAGCAGAAGATGAGAAGTAGAAGATGATGGGATCCAAGCTAGCGTTGAAGGTGCTGAACAGCAAGGCTTCATCTCTCCATAGAGGATCCTTTCCTTTGATAAAGCCAACCACATGGGAGATATTGTAAGGTGAGAAGCAGATAATGAAGACAGCTAAAGTGGCTGCCACCAAGCCCACGGCACGTTGCTTTTTGCTCTTATGGATGTGAAGGGAAGAAATCACTATCCTCATAAAGCGAAAGTAACAGAAGCAAGTGATGATGGATGGGACCAAGAAAAGGACAAGGCCGAGCTCCAGGCGGACTGGGAGCAGGATGGCGAGCTGTTCAGGTGTGAAGTTTTTGTAACAGATCTCAAGAGAATAGTTGTCTTTGTGAAACTCCGTGATATAGACAATGCTGCAGTGGGCAAATGAACAAGCCCAGAGACCTAGGCTGGCTATTGCTGCATAGGTCGAATGGCACCTCAGTTTGTAGTGAATGGGATAGGCCACACCCAGATAGCGTTCCACGCTTACCGCTGTGAGAAAGAGCGTGCTGGAGTAGATGGTGCTGAAGTAGAGGAGGCCACTGAGTGGGCACAGAAATGTAGGGAGTGGCCAGCGGCCAGCAACCACCTCAGCTACCTTGAAGGGCAAGAAGGCCAGGAAGCAGAGATCAGAGAGGGTGAGGTTGAGGAGGAGGATGCTATTAGGTGTGGCCTTGGTCCTCAGCTTCTGGATGAGTGCACAGAGTGCCAACAGGTTGGTGGGGAAGCCTGTGAGGATGGTGAACAAGTAGATGGTCAGGGAGATCTCAGGAGGCATGGTGGAGTCTTTTTTACCTATGGAGATGAGGGAAAAAGCAGGTGAGAAGAAGAACCCTGGAAGCTCATTCAGAAAGAGAGGAGGAAGAAAAACAAATCTTCTCTTCTATCACCTTCTCTCATTTTCTCATTTAGAATATGGGAAGAACATTTTAAGGTTCGGTTAGACTCTCCCTGCACTCTGCCAGGGTCACCTTGAAGTAAGTACGTAGTAAGGTTACCATATGGAAAAGAGGACAGGGGTGCTAGATATTTGATAAATATATAGAAGAACTTAATTTCAGCAATCACAACCTGACTTACAGTCGACACCTGGCAGAAACCACCTCTTCTATACAGTCACTAAATGAAGAGCATCCATCTCCTCTTTTTCATATGGTAGCCATACGGACCTGAGTTAATTTGAAGGTTTCTATGAGACAAGATGGGTTCAAGGGAGCTTCCGAGCATCTGCTTCACAATGGGGCTGTGCATGAATATTCGTAGGCATTTGAAATCCAACTGAATGTGCCGAATTTCAATGTTTGAACTCAAATAGAATGTCCCAAAATTTGAATGTGCGCATTCAAATTGAATTTTGAATTTCAGATCTATTGATTTGGGTTTGTACACAACGCGTACTTGAAGATCCACGTCTTTCCTGCATCTGTGTGCATTTGTACGGATCCGTACGGGATGAAAACGGGTTGCATACGGGACAACTGTGGGATATATACAGACGTGTACGGATATCGGGAAGACGCAAACGTGCACATATGAATTTTGTCGACATTCGTATGTGCAGATGCAAATAAAAAATTCAAATTAATAGATTCAAATTTGGTAAATACAAATCAAATTGAATTGGATTTTCGGGTATTCAATTCAATTCGACTAGAATGTCAAAAAAAATTCATGCACACCCCTACTTCACCAACTATCCCATCCAAGAGACATAAACTTACTGATGCCACATGATCCTACATAGACAAGCAAGACATAAACACGCCCTCTTATAATCAGCTGGAGGAGGGACAAGAAGAGATGGAACCATTTCCCTTTACAGTTGCCTTAATACCTCAGTTTTATTCCAGCTTCACTTCACTTTTAGAGTGAGAGAACACATCAGCAAAATGACAGGCTGTTTTCATTCAGCCTTATCTAACTCAGAAGCTGTAGCATTTTGCTAGAAAATGTGGAAAGCAAAATGCTGATGTATTCTCTCATTGCGAAAGTGGACTGAAACTGGATTAAAATGTAGATGTGAATAGGTTGCTGTATATCACTCAAGGGAAGAAGAAGAGGAGGAGGAGGAGGAGTTGGCTTTTATGACCTGCTTTCTCATCCCTAAGGGGACTCAGAGTGGCTGGCTAGCCTTCTGTTCTTCCCCTCACAACAGCCATCCTGTGAGGCAGCTGGGACTGTGAGAGTTCAGACAGAGAGCCGTGACTAGCCCAGGGTCACCCAGCTGGCTTTGTGGGGGAGGGTGGAATCAAACCAGGAGACTACTAAATAAGAGTGACACTCTAAGACCTCATTGCAGATGGCAGTCCAGTTTTGACAACAGCATTAGTAATGATAATAATATCGAGGAAGAGGAAGAGGAAGAATGAAATATGCCTAGAGGTACTGCCATTCTTGTAGAGGCTATGATCGTTTTAAAAAAAGTTTATAACTGTGTCTAACCAATTATGTGTGCAACCAAGCAGCAAGAGAGAAATCACCTCAAAGGGAGGCATGACACAATCTATACAACACCTATGTCATGTTCCGTGCCATATTAATCCCCACCAGTGAGTTCTTTACTATTCCTTTACTATTCAGCCCTTCCAAGAAATACACAAAGACGTTTTTTTTCTTTCTCAAAGCTCCTCATAAAAACCAGTGCCATGAAAAATGGAGGCATTGTGGTTGGCTGAGCAGCTCTGGAAAGAAGCATAACGAGGCAAGAGTGAAATATGATTCCAGGAGGTTGTGCGTGCCTGTGTCCTGCGTCTGTCTTTCCGTGAAGTGCATGGTGACTGTGTGAAGAATTGCTTGTTGGCACTGGGGTGGCAGTTAGGCATGATGGCCAGCCTCTCCTGTATTGCCCCTTAAAAGAATGCCATGAGCTCACATTCTCCATGGCGTGTTTCTGTTTTCCAGCCAGAAAGAAGAGAGCAGATGAAGCGCTCCCTATTATTCCTGCATAGCATTTGAGACAAAGGACATATTTTTTCCTTCACCCTCATTTTATCATCACAATGCCCTTCTGAGGCAGGCACAGCTTAGCGGCAATAACTGGTTCATGGTCATCTAGGAATGCTAGACTGCTGGTAGACCTTTTTTTTTTAAGGGTCTACTAGTTTATCAGACCAAGCTGCCATTTTGGAACACTTCATCTGATCTAGGCTTCATCCAGTGCAGACAGAGCATGCTATCTATGGGCACAACCTCCCTTAATTCAGTCCAGTATGCAGAATGAAGACCAAAGATCTCTTTCCTGCTCAGTCATGGCTAGCCCAGATCCCATTAGTCCTTAGGGATAGATTCATTTCACCAGCAAACAGACAATTCTTCTCCCTTGCGTCCTGCTTATCTTTCTCACTAGGATGAGTCTTTCCTTCTTGGTAGTTCTTATTTTGGTGCCCACCCCCCACCCCCAGTAATAATAGACTCATTCCAGTTTGAGCCAGTTTGGTCTAGTGGTTAGGGAGCCAGACTCTTATCCGGGTTTGATTCCACCCTCCCCCATGAAGCCAGCTGGGTGACCTTGGGCTAGTCACAGCTCTCTTCTGAGCTCTCACAGCCCTACCTACCTCACAGGGTGTTCTGTTGTGGGGAGAAGACTAGAAAAGCTTTGTCAGCCACTTTGAGTCCCCTTAAATGGGTGAAAAAAGCGGAGTAGAAAAGCCAACTCTTCTTCTTCTTCTTTATTCCACTGTTGACTTTGATCTCCGAGCTTGGCAGCTTCCCCAGAAAAAGTCAACAAAGGATTTTGGTTTACAAAACACATGGCAGAAGATCCATGGGTCTGGATAAAACAACTTGACCCCAAGTCCTGCTTCATCCAGGTGGCATAAACTATCTCAGCTGGCATCACAGGCTGTGCAATAGCTGCCTTCTCGCTTCCTTTCCTTGTACTTCCTGGCTGTCTTTGTTTATTCACTTTATTGGGCGGCTTAAGGTGGAAATAATCAATGATGGCATTGGAACAAACAGACTTGGTCTCTGAGCTCTGCCCTGAGGCTGCAATTGCTTGGCTTTGTGTAAGCAAGCATATTATTTTTTTAAAAAAAAATTAACAAGAAACCCCTTATAAATACAATTACCGAATAAGAAACATACAGATTAGATAATATCTATAGGGTGATACAAATAGCATATAAAACGAAGACATATATATATATATAATTCAGTCATTAATCCTATTACATAAAATGGATAAGGAAATCAACGTACTCAAAACACAAAATGTCCCATCAGTTTGTTCATGTTCAGGTATGAAAGGCTGGTTTGGTTTGATCAAATTTCCAGATATCCAAACAAGGGCACGTTCAGTCTGTTGCAAACATTCGCAAATGCAAACTCTTTGAGCAAATTTTTGAATGTGGACTGAACTTTGCGCATCATTAGACTGAGGCTGTGTTGTGGTGGCTTAGGCCATTTGTGGTCAGCCACATTTTGGGCCGTAAAACATGGGCTACCACTGCAATGCCTATTCTCTAGTGTTTCCCAGAACCTATCTGAACACAGTTTGAGATTATCCAAAAATTGGGGATGTGCACGAATCACATTCTGCCCCCCCCCACCTTAGATTCAATTTGAATACAAGTCAGGGCATGTTTACTTTCATGCAAAGCCCCACCACCACCATGAATGGGGGGAAGGCTTTACCTTCATGTGTAAACATCTGCTGAATGTTCACGCATGAAGGGAACCCCTATCCCTTCCCTCACCCATCACGCACCCCCCCCCAACCTTTAGTCGTTGCAACATTTCTTGCAGTTCCTGGATGGAGGTAGCCTTTCAAGTTGAGTGTGCACCTCTGGAAGGTCTAGTTGAGCCTTGGAGGAGGAAGCCATGCCAATGGCAGGCATAGCTAGATTTACAGATAAGGGGGGACAGGAGGCCAGTCATAGGTAGATCTGGCCTTCTTCGAAGCTTTTACAAAGCTTTAATGAAGGACGAATAGATTCAGTTGACAGGAGAAGGGAGGCCTACATATGTAGGCCCCTTTCTATTCACCCAGGAATGTTCAAATGTGGACAAATTGCGAATGTGATGAGTATTTTTTGTCCATCTTTATCTAAAATATCACATCATCTGAGGAAAGTCAATAGAATTAGATTTAGGTTGATAGAATTCAAAGTCTTCCTGAGTTCAGCTGCTGCTTAAAAAAAATGTCCACTTGGACATTGATAGGAGGAAGGAAAGATATTGGAAAGTTGGAACCACTGAAGTTCTGAAGCAGAATTCAGAGCAACTGGAAGTGAACAATTGCATTGTGTGGCGGAACAGTAGCTCTGAATGCAGAAGTTCTGAGTTTTAACCACTGACAGTTCCAGAAAAAGCAGGAAGGGGACTCCTTCATGGAACCTGAGATGAGTCTTGGCAGTCTGTGAAGATAGATTTGTACCTAAGCATCTGCAGAACTGCTGACTCAACAAGTCACCTCATTACTGCAGTTCTTCTATTTCCCCGACAGAACTGCTGAGTCACCATGATCCACCATGCACCACCATGCCTTCCACCTACGGCCCCTGACAAAATGCTTATAATTAGTTTTATCTTTGCTGCCCAGCAGATTCATTGCATTTGAATTACCCAATGCCGGACAAGTTACTATACCTGTAGTTTCTCCCAGCTGTCACTTTGGTGGTAGCTAAAGGGGTAACAGATGGCTAGATGGTTTATTCATCATCAAGGGCTGTCACACCAGATAAGTGATTGGGATCAGAGAAGCAAATATACAATGAAAGCTATCTCTAAATGGTCAATAAACCCCTTGAGAAAGCAAAAGGGTCATTTCAATAACCGTTGTGTAAGACAAATGCTGATCCTAACGGAGTAGCTAGGTGCCTGTTGGTCCACAGAGAAAGCTGTTCTGCCTCAAAACTGATGTTTGCTTTGGAAATTGAAGCTTTATAACTTGCTGTATACATATTTACCTGCACCTTCTTATTATTTATGTAGTAGGAGCTTGCAATACTGGCTCCCAGGGAATCGCACCTGATTGAAGCCAACAATGCCCAATGAGAATCTATTAAATTGCTTTTAGTAAGGGCAGTTCAGTAACGTTCCTCAGAAAAATAGGTCTTCTGTGGGAAAATTGGACTATAGAGGCATACGACATCAAACGACACCTCTGTGGTTTGGTTTAGGGGTCACTAAATGGCCTTTTTTGAAAGGTCAACTGGTCTCCCAGACCAGGCATATGTTTGGAGCTTCCTTTTCTAGTATATGCTCCATCCAGTGTGTATGAGCATACTAGCAGGGCGTGTGGCCTCCCTTGGACCATATCAAGATGTGGAAGGGAATCTCCAAGACCCCTTGCTGTACCACTTTAGCAAGTTAATGCAGAAAGACCCCGGAAATGCCTGGAGGCTACATTCATGTGTAGGTTTTGTTTGTTTTTAAAGCACCTCTAAAAGTGGCTTAGTGATGGTTATCTGTAGGGATGTGGACAAATATTCGAATATTTGAAAATCCAGTTCGAATCTGATGAATGTTGACATTTGAATTGGATTTAATAACATTCAAATTTAGACATTCTAACAGATTTTGGATTTTCTGAAACATTCATCTGAATGATTCAAATGATTCGAATGTACAGATACATATTATTACATAAGTATCTGTACAAATATTATACATATTTGTGCTTATAATATGGGATGAAATTGGGAAGCATACAGGATGAAAGCGGGATGCATATGGGATGCGTACAGATACGTATAACACATACAAATGTTGACATTCGCATCTTTAAATACTAATCTACCATTCAAACGAATAAATTTGAATTATATGGATTCAAATAGGATTTTTTGACATTTGGATTTTAAACATTCGAATCGAATGAAATGTTTTGACATTCACTTTGACTTGAATTTGAATGCAACCCCCCCGCCCACCCATTTGTACACATCCCTAGTACTCTGGTGAGGTCACTTACACACCAGTCTACCTCTTCACCCTTTCACTAACACTTTAGCCTAAGAAAAGTGGATTAAAGTTTCCTGCAGACTCACAATATAAGTCCTACATTGAACACTTACTGGAATAATATTTCTCTTTATAATGGATTAAAACCTTGTCCAGCAGAGATGTGAATGCTCCCCAGCTGGATGCAAGCGACTGGGGAAGGTTGGGGAGAACGTGGAGCACAATTTCATGCTCCATGTCAGTGCATGATTATTTATTTATTTGTTTGTTTGTTTGTTTGTTTACATTTCTATCTCACCCCATACCCGAAGGTCTCTGGGCGGGTAACAGCAAATTAACCAGCAGATTAAAAACAAAATAAACATTAAAACATGATACACATTAAAAACAGAATACAGATTTAAAACACTTTAAAAATTCAGCAAGTTCAGACAGTACACTCCATATTAGGGAATTCCTGGGAAGGCAGGGGATGCCTGGAGGCTGTAACAGCCTCCTTGAGGTGCTGATGCTCTACTGCCCATAGTGTGAACAGACCCCAGGAATGGAAGTTCCTGATCTTCAATGTTTCCAGCTGGGATGTTTTCCGGAAAGGCCAACTACAAGAGCCATTTCTGGCAATGCTTCCTGGTGTACCCTGCATGATGTGTTCTCTCATTAGTGACACTGTTTATTCCAGCATTTTAGTAATAATATGTAAACATTGCTCAGATAAAGTTAATACACCCCAGTTTATTAGCCAAAGAGAAAATTATGATCCATCTGTTGCCATATAATATTGTGGGCTATTAATACCTGCCCTGCTATCAGAATATTTTTCCCTGATCTGTACCCTTGATACAGGTGTTGGTCCTAGCTCCCTGGATGATGCAACTCTATCAATCCATCACCTTGAACAGACATGGGTTTGTTCCTGAAAGCAATTCTCCAGAGACAGATGGAGCCACTTACAGAAGGTCAGGAACTCCAGAGGTGACAGAAATGAGATTATGCTGGATAAGATGCCATACTGCTACTAGCTGTGGCGGTTGACCTGTGATTTCATTATCGAAGGACAGGAAATTGCTGTGGATATAACTCTATTGCCTCCATCTCTGATAAAGTGACTAATACATTTCCGGACAGCTCAGCTGTATGATTTGAGTTCATTTGCTCCTCCTGGAACATAGTATGATATCTCTAGGGTTCGAATCAACGATTGTGGGGAAACTTGGCAACCCTACCTTGTGAATCTCTGGTCATCACCTGAAGGCACATAACCACAGCAGCCATTGCCTGAAGTCTACATCTGCTCAGTTCCTAGATAGGACAACTGCTCCAAAATTACCTTTGGATGGAGCCAAGGGGCATTTCTGCACTTGCATTGGATGGGAAGAGTGAAAAATAGACTGTAGAATGTGTAATAGTGTTTGCACTAGGGAATGCTAGTACATGATAGCCTAAGCCCCATGTGACTGGACATTTACCTGGATCGGGTCACATGTCCAATCCACCTCAGATGGCCCCTTCACACCAGAAATAGTGCAGATGGTCACCACATGGATGCTACAGGAAAGCTTTTGGTCAGGACTGGGGAGGGTTGGGTTGCTTGTGGTGCATGGCTTTGGAACCCCGCGAGCACGAGGTAAGTGCCTCGCCCGTGTGTACGTCCCTGTGTAGGCTTGGGCCCGGGGGGGTACCCGGGGGAGGGGTTCCTGTGGACCCTAGGGGACACAATCCTGAACAGCTGTGGGATGGCCAGGGAGGGCCACAAAAGGCCTAGGCTGGGTGTAGGGCACATTTTTGTGGGTGCCCTGAGACAGGCTGGGGCGGTTCCGAATGGAACCACCAGGCCAGCGGAGTGAATGCTCCACCCCAGGGCATCCTACATGTGTTCCTCAGGCCCTCATGCGAAAAGGCCTCTGATTTTCACTTTTCTCAGATTCTGTTCCTATTGCCGGGGCATCAACATCTCCCACAGTAAATTGCTCTTTAAATGCCTATTTTTTCTTGCTCCCCAGAGAGTAATGAGAATCATTAGAGCTAATGACTTGGGGACATCTAATTTCCTGGGCTTATTTGCTGAAATACAGCTACGGGTTACATGAAGGTGATGCACTGTGTAATTCACCAGTCCCGGGGGGGGGGGGAAGTCCAGTGATTATAAAGTTTCTTAGGATGAGTGCAATGCTATAAACTACAATGAGCAATCTTCCTAGGCTGACTGACATGACAATAGAAAAGAGGTCCTTAAGTACTTAAACTGTAGACCCAGACCCTTTTTGCACTTAACTTCACTAGGATACCATCCCACTGAAGCTAAGTTCAGAGCTGATGGCCGGCATCTGCACTGTATAGATGTATAGATGACGGGAGTTGCAGTTCAGCAACATCTGGAAGGTCAGAACTTAGACACTTCTGTTTAGAACATTTGCCTGTTGATAAATCATTATGGCATCCATAACATGAATCTTCTCCCAGCATCTATGTACCAACCTCTAAGGGAGAAGAGTCCTCTCCTAGAGAATCTGCCCCAAAGTGAGGCATTCTCCATTCCCTAGAGCATATACAGAATGCTTTTTGCTCACTTCTATGCATCATGCACAACTCCAAAATGCTACACAACTAGAAAGAAAGAAATGAAACAGCTCCCCAGATCAAAGGCTACAACTTTCCCACAGCTTTGAGCCACATCCTTTCAAATGAGTGCCAGAGTCTGAGATAAAATGTTCAGACATACATAGCTGCCACAGCCTTTCCAAAGCCTCATAGTATCTCATTTTTATCTCTCAACTCCAATGGCTCTTTAAAAGTATTAGACAAGTGTTTGAAGAATACGCTACAGTTGAATTTCTAGCAACACCATATGGTCCATTCAGTTGAGTTTAGGGGCCTTTCTGTTGTGATCTCCCAGATCTTCTGCTTGTGGTTCCAGTGTTCTGCTCACGTTCTGCCTAGTGCAGTTCTGCTATCTTACCAATAAATTTCAACACTTTCCACACTTTGCCTGCTAGTTGCCATGGAAGGACCTCCAAGACAGCGCATCTGCACCTGAGGGAGCCATATCCTAACCACAAATGGCTCCTTCCATCCAGAAGCTCCTCCCACGGTGACAATCTGTGGCGCAGGTTGACCCTACACCATCCGTGAACCTACCTCAACTAAAGCCAGAGCTGGTATTGCTCCAGATGCTGTCTCTGCATGTCTTCCAGTTTGGAAGGTGTGCTGGAGGGTCATGCAGCATCCTGCGCAAGCGCGCCACCAAGCCCTGTGGTGCACCCAATATGTGGGTGTGCACCATGCATCAACGTTGTCCTGATGACGGCGAAAGCAGCAGGTCTGCAAAATGGCAGGGCCCGGACACCCTTTCACACCTCAGGTAAGTGCCCAGTCATGTTAGGCACAAATGCAAACACTTAGTCCACGCACAGGCAAATTCTCCCTTTTGCTTCCCACAGATGGGAAACAAAATGCAAATTTCCCCACGGACTCAAGTCCCTGCTCAGCCACATCAATTACTGCCTTGAGGGATTAATTATGTACCGCCACCCCCATCCCCTTTGCCTTTCTTTCAGATCTAACTCTCTCTCTAAACCTGCCTCACAGGGCTGGGGTGAAGATAGCCAATCCCACCACCAGCGTAGCCAAACTACAGTTCCCTTTCTTGGATCGCAGGTGAGAATGAGAAATATAGAATAATAAATATCTTTTGGATTTCTTTCCTTTCCCTGGTAGGGGCCACAGTGTTTTAGGCTGAGCATTCCCACCCTTGAAACAGACCATGAACCTTGTTGGCTCCTAAAAAGAGCCAGAAAAAGAAAATACAGAAAGGAAAGGTACAAAAAGCATCCTTACTGATTCACTTTAGCCTGTGCAGAAAAAGGTGGGCAAAGAGTGTGTTTATCCATCACTAATTTGTAAAGAAGTGGGTGACACTCTCAAAAGAATTCCTTCACACCTAAATTTAAATCCAGCTTCACTCCACTTTCAAAGCGAAGGAACATATCAGTAAAGTGACAAGCTGTTTCGTTGGCTTGTTTCCCCATCACCATCTCATAAAATCCACCTTTGGATTACTTAAGGTGGAAAGAAAAATGCCCAGGCAGTTTGCTGCTGTGTTCTCTCGCTCTGAAAGTGGTCTGAAGCTGGGTTAAAATTTTTGGTGTGAATGTAGCTCCAGCGACTTACCTCTCTAGGGCGAGGAGGTTGGGTCCCTTGGGAAGAATGGCTACTGCATCACATGTATCTAGAGAAGGTGGAGTCCTTCCCTGGCTTTCTTCTCTCTTCCACCCTTAAGATCTGGGTCTTCCAAGCTGGTCCTCAGGATCTTACAGAAAAGGGTCAGATTGAAACCCTTTCTTTGGACTCGCCTGGGGAAGAGCTAGGGAATAGTGGGCGTAGTTTCAGAGGGACACACCCCTGATCTGTTGAATAAGATTTCTTGACAGTTTGGGTGGGAAGTTCATTGAACACAGAAAGCAGGAGAAAAGGGCGCATCTTCTGACTTTGCCCGTGGTTACTTGGAAGTCACTCCTGAGTTCAGTGAGGCTTACTCCAAAGTGAGCATGCATCTGGCTAAACCTTCTTAAACCATGCCTGGAAAGTTGCTGCATTGTCTATGAAGAGCTGCTTTTGGATGCCGTGGGTGGGAGATGCTTCCTAGCAAGCGCACAAAATCCAGGCTGTGGGACTTGGAAGGAAAATAAATCGATGAGGGTAAGAATTGTATTTCTGTTTGGTGTCTCTCCTCCTCTCCCTATGCTGCTTTTCAGAAGGGAAGAGGTCTGAAACAAAATTGTAAGGGTGAAGGGATGGACTCTGCCCTGATCCTGACAAGGCAGAAGGCAGTACCTGTTGGATTCTGATTGCTGTGCAGTGGATAGGTGTAGTAAAGCAGAGGTTCCGCCTTTCTCAACCTGACACATTTCAGCTGCTGCTGCTGCTGCCGCTATGTTCAGGCATAACAAAAGGGCACCTCAGACTCAGAGAGCCAGTGTGTGGTTAGAGCATTCTCTAAATCCACCTTTCCTAGCACTGAATAGTGTGTGTGTGTGTGTGTCTGTAGGGGGGGGGTTGGAGGGGCAGACTAGTGGGAGAATAATCCAGTTTGGTCTAGTGGTTAGGCAGCTGGACTCTTATCTGGGAATACTGGATTCGATTCCGCCCTCCCCCATGAAGCCAGCTGGTTGACCTTGGGCTAGTCACAGCTCTCTTCTGAGCTCTCACCTCCCCAACTACCTCACAGGGTGTTCTGTTGTGGGGAGAAGAATAGAAAAGCTTTGTCAGCCACTTGGAGTCCCCTTAAATGGGTGAGAAAAGCGGGGTAGAAAAGCCAACTCTTCTCCTTCTCCTCAAAGCCATATCTGAGTCACCTCAGAGGTGCTTTATTTTGGCAGTGTCTGAACACAGCCTAGTTGGGCAGTGTGAAAAGCAGATTTGGGGGATTGTGAAGGAAAATGAAGGTGTCAATAAGTGACTTTCTGGTCTTGCCTTTTCCATGAACAAAATAATTTATTTGACTTGTTCTTTGACTACATTTTGATTCAAGGAAACACAGCTTCTTAATTTTTTCATCATGTTTTAATGCTGTATTTTGCACTTTTTCAGTTGTTGATGTGGCGTTTTGTTTATAGCAACTGTCGAACCTAATAAAGGAATCAGATGAAATGACTGGTTAATTTTATTGGGGTTGTGCCTCAGTGTATTTGCTATTTTACAGCTGTTGGAAGGGTTAAGTGTCTTATGGAGGGAAAAAAAAGTTTCTAAAAAGAAACAAAACCCTTTGTCAGCTACATTACATGACCACCACTGGCCCACACACGTTTCATTGTATCTGCAGCTCATCAGGTGCCCTCAGCCTGTGTTCCGAGTTCTATTCCCTTATGGGGATTTGAACTCCTAGACTGGTGCACATGTTGATGTTATTAGATGGTGCCACTAGGGGTGCGTCTTCATGGCATAGTTATCTCGAATTCAAAACGTT
>MTQE01002781.1:2987962-3002873 GCA_014337955.1 Aspidoscelis marmoratus | reverse complement strand
AATTCTTTAAACTGAAATAACACATGCCATGAAGACGCGCCCTAGGTGGCTTTTAAAGGAGGCAATCCTTTTGACTTTACAGTGGTACCTTGACATACGAGTTTAATTTGATCCATAACCTTGCTCTTATGTCAAATCGCTCGTATCTCAAAGCAATTTTCCCATTAATCCATTCCAGCTCCCAAAACACCACCTCAGTTGTTCTTGTTATGTACTGTACTGTATTTACATACTCGTATCTCAAATCTTGCTCTCATCTCAAAGCAAACTATCACTCTCTCGGCGGCTTGTATCTCAAAACACTTGTATGTCAGGGCACTTGTATGTCGAGGTACCACTGTATATAAGAATTTTGCAGGTAATTATCCTTCCTTCAGTTCTCTCTTATGCAGAGAGAGGCATAGCTAGGTCCTCAACTACGGAGGATATTCATCAGCTATAGTACAGAAATAACCTGTGGTAATGAGACTTCATTATATGACCACCACTGGTCCAGGCAGGACACAACTGTTTTTGCTCTGTTTGCAGCTCATCAGCTTTTTACTAAATTTACTTGTTTATTTAAAACCTGATATTCATTTTATTTCTGACTTTCTCATCTAGACCAGTTTCCTTGCATTTGATGGGTAGGAGAGTTGGATCAGACAAGGGGAAGCATTTCTTCACCCAGAGTGTCATCAGTCTATGGAATTTTCTGCCAGAAGAGGTAGTAACAGCTACAAGCCTAGATGGCTTTAAGGAAGGGTTGGACAAATTTATGGATGACAGATGTATCAATGGCTACTAGAGTGGATGCCTGAGTACATCTTTCAGACTGGGGGGACAAGCAGGATGCCTTGACGGTCATTTGCTGGGATTTGAGAACAGGAGGTTTGCCCTTGGTCCCCGCTTGAGATGCCCTTTGGGCAACTGGTGGGCCACTGTGTGAGACAGGATGCTGGGCTAGATGGGCTGTGGCCTGACCCAGCAGGGCTCCTCTTATGTTCTGATGATTGGTGGGACTCCTGCAACTCCAACTCCCTCTGAGGATCACTCTAATAATTCCTGGAACTGCAATGTTTAGGAATATTAGGCTAGAATCCATGAGCCTATCAGTTCAATTCCCTGATCTGCTACTGGAACTCATTGGGTCCTCATTAGGGATGTTCACGAATGTGTTTTTTGGCATTCGGTTCATCACAAATCGAATGTTAGAAAATTAGTATTTGTACGACTAGGCACTTTCAGATGTGGTAAAATTCTATTCAATAACGAATGTGTCCATACAAATTCATACGAGTATCTGATGCGAATACATATTGGATACAAACAAGTATGTATCAGATACAGATACATATCCAATACATATCTGATACATATCCTGTAACAAATCTGCTCTAAAAGTGTCAAATCTGACCTGAATCCACTTTTAATATGTTCTCAATTCATGTTGAATGCACTCTAGATCCATTGCAGATGTGACTGGTGTGGCCACTTTCCCACTTCCCTAGTTTAACAAATGCCCAAACTATTCATATGAACGTCAATGTACAAATATTGCAACATTCAATTTGTGTACGAATGTTATGAATATTTGTGCACATCCCTAGTCCTCATACTATTGGGTACCTCCTCCATGGGCCTCTCTATGCAGTTTTCTTGGCAGAGAAACAGAAGTGCTTTGCCATTACCTACTTCTGGGGAGAGGCTGGGACTGAATCAGAGACCCTTTATCACAGACCTGCAGTCGCTCCCTTGGGTCTTCCTTAGCTATAGGTAAAATAGCCTCACTGCCTTGTGTGTGCCTTGGAAAAAAAGGAAAGGCTAAGAGAAGGAACTCTGATAGAAAATCCAGAGCGGAACTCCTAACGTGATTGGACGGACCACAAGACATCTCTCCTGCACCACCTGCAGTTGCAACCTTCCCTGAGACCATGTGGTATAGGCTGGGAGATAAATGCAAGTAAATAAATAAATAAAACCAGACATTGCATTATTTCTCTCTTTTTAAAAATAAGTTACACATTATTTAGATCCTTCTTGTTCCTGATGGTTTTCTTCTGCTTCTACATGGTGTCTCTTAGTGGACAATTCCACCTTCAGAAAGAGGCATCCAGTCACAGGACTCCTTGTCAACGTTGTGCTCATCAATTCAGAGTTCTTCCCTCCAATCTTTCTTTCTTTTTTCTTTTTTTGCAGATGGCCAGGATGGATCAATGGATTGATGGAACTGACTGTGGCTGCCTCCAGACACCCTTAATACTTCACAGCCACTGTGCTGCTGCCGTTTAGTGACCAGAAATGGGACAATCAATTCTTCATGGCAGCAGCTCAGCAGCAGAGAAACAGTGAGGTAAAAAGCTGCTGATTAATCAGATGCTTTTTACTTCACAGTCCCCCCCCCATGCTGCGCAGATACTGCGGAGTATCTATCATCCTGTCTGGATGACGGGAAGCAGATGCGCAGGAACGGGGAAATATTAAGGATGCCTGGGGGCACCCTGAGTCCAATGGGAAGTTCCTTTGATTATTCCAGTACACTTGTCATTTTCCTGCACATAGATGCAGCTTCAGATGTGTCCGCTGTTTGCTGGCGCAGTGAGGAAGATACAAGCATGAGCAATACCAGTAAACTTTATGAACTGAAGAAAGGATGGAATTATATCAGTATGGATTATTATCTACAATCCTGTTTGCTTAAATCCATGTTGCAGTTCAGGAACCTCTAGAAGAGCATAGTTTGAGCCTTTTCCTTTTATTAACTAAAATGGAAGTTCCAGGAAGAATCAATTGTATTTCTGTTGATTCAGACGACTAGTGCCCCCTTGTGTCCATAACCTATATTGCAGTCTATATTTGTGAGGGATATACAGCATTTATATCCCGCTCTTCACCTGGAGGTTCCAGGATAGCTCACAATGACTTAAATATGGGTGTTTTTCCACTTAGCACTTAATGGGTCCTTAATGGGTCCTTAATGGGTACTCTATTGCTAACTGGAAAAACACTCTATGTTTAAAAATATAATCCAGCCAAATTCCCACCTTCCTGTCCTGGCAGGACTATAATCAAAGAACTAGGATTCAAAGGCCCAGGTGAAGAAGGATGCTCTAATATTTGCTGGAAGACTGCCATCCACATGCTACTGCACACTAAGGTAGGTAGGGATGTGTGTGGATATTTGTCAGGCTTTCAATTTGCACGAATTCACATGAATCTAAACATTCACATTCACCGAATATTGGCTACATTTGAAGACTGGCATTCGAATGCAAAATGAATACTTTTAGTGACAGTGGAAAAACACCTATAATCCACAATAAGGTGCAGTGCAGACAGGGCCTGAAATGGAAAAGCAGCAGCCCTCCAACATGTGGATTCTCAAACAAGCAAACAAATACAAGATCTGTTTAAACATAGTCGTTTTATCTAGACAGGCAAGTCTACTAGGAATGTGCACGGATATTTGAAATATTCATTATTTGGATGAATTTGGGCGAATTCAGACATTCGTATATGAATTGAATGTCCAGACTTTTTTTTTAGTATTTGTACAAATACTAATATTTTGAGTTATTCGTATAAATAATTCAGACATTTGTACGTGTACAGATACATACACATCATATACGTATCTGTACGGATATGTATGGGATGAAAACAGGATGCGAACGGGCGTGTACAGATGCATACAAGATTTGCATCATTGGATACATATTGAATATTCAGACAAATAGATATGAATGTACCCGTATCAGTTTGAATGTTCAGACATTCGTTTTTCTTTATTCATACGAATTCGGGTATTCGAATATTCATTTTGAATTGAAAATCTAAAATTGCATTCGTGCACACCCCTAAAGTGTACATTATGTACTCTTCTGAGGACCCTAAGAACTTTGCTGCAGCAGCAGAATTGTCCTAAATGCATGTGCAAGCAAAGGTCATTGTTCCCATATAGTCAGCCACTTCCTGGCCACCATGCACCTCCAAAAGGTGACCAGGAAGCAATTCCTCTCAACAAAGCAGCTTCTCAGTGCTTCATACAAGGTTACAGGAAATGAGTAAATGAATGGAAGCAATAAACATACTTGGAGGGCATGGTTGCCACTTGGCCAATGTGTTCCCTCACTCTGAAAGTGAAGCTGGATTCAAACGTACATGTAGATGGTGAGGCAAGGTGCAAGGAGATGGTACCAAGAGTCAAAATGGGTAGTGTCTGGTAGGCAAAATATTTATTAAGAAAAAAAATACATACAACTTTCCATTGTAAAAAAAAGCTCACAGGGTTTATGTAAAGTGAGGTCAAGGAATCAACTGCTTAAAATCAAGACTAAAATGGCGGGCAGAAGGGAAGAAGATGGGGCTCTGCTGGATCAGACCACCAAGTTGGACTATCTCACAAAGTAGCCTACAAATTGCTTCTGGACATTTCAAGCAGAAAACAAAAGCAAAACCTTCACCTGAGCTTGACTTCCCACAAATGGCCTTTAGAGGCCTCTTGCCTCTTGCTCTAACCTAAGGTGGTACTCAGGCATCCATTCTAATAACCATGGATACACCATTCCTTTGTGAACTAAGAGAAGCTCTGGTGGATCAGGCCATAGCTCAACCAATCCAGCATCCCATCTCTCACAATGGTCCACCCATTGCTTCTGAGTATCTCAAGCAGAAGACAAGGGCAAAACCTTCACCTGCTCTAGATTCCCAGCAAATGGCCTTTAGAAGCATCCTGTCTGTCCCTGCAACCTGAAGTCCTCCTCAGATGCTTTCAAACCCAGACATCAGGCAAACCCACATGAAGACTGGTTGCACCAAACCTAGCAGATCCATTAATGATTTTTTAACTGAAATACACATGAAGGAGCAAGGGAGATTGGATTCAGGTTCTGTTCATTTCCCCCTTATGACCAGCAGTTTCAAGAGATAGGTTTTCAAAGTGGTTGTGACCAGCTGCATACAAACATCACCATGAACAAAACATGTTCACATGAAGTTGAGTCAGAAGGGCAGCTGAAATGCCAGCCATCCGTTCAAATATTGCAGAAACTGCATCACCTTCAAGCATTGTGGTGATAAAATTGTGGGCTATCATATATATTTCACCAATAATTTACAGAGATGCACACAATCGTATCAAATGCAAGAAAATTCATATTCCTTTGATAGATCACCTTTTTAGTAGGATTTGAATTCAACATGAATGTTCAATACGAATTCACATATGAATTGCATATGAATTAGGGATGTGATGGATATTCAGAAATTCAAAAATCCAATTTGAATCCGTTGAAAGTCAACATTAAAATTCGAATCGGACTTTTGAAAATCCAAATTTACACATTCGGACGATTTCGGATTTTCAAAAATCCAATACAGATTTTTGAATAATTTGAATGAGTACATTTGTATCTATTGTATATGAATATGCATGAAAATTATATGTATTTGTGCATATAATGCGGGATGAAAACGGGATGCATACAGGATGCATACTGGATAAATATGTATTTGCACAATTTTGTATATGGGATAAGAAACTTATTGACATTCATCTATCTGGATACAAATTGAATTTTTGAAAGTATGCATCCGGATAATCTGGATCCAAATTGGATTTTTAAAAAATTCAGAATTTTGAATATTTGGTGCAAATTGAATTCAAATCCAAAAAACCACATTCATGCATATCCCAAATGTGAATCACATAAGAACCACAAACAAATCCCATATGAATCCCATACGAAGCTTCATTGCCATCTATACTCCACCTCTGTTCCAAAGGTGGGATATGTATTCTTTGCTATCATAATATTTTCTTTTCATTTCTTGGGTTTTCTGGAGGTTTCTGCTGTGTTCTGGAGCTCAGTCTAGAACCAGAACTTTCAGATATTACTGCAGTATCCATTGTTAGGAAATGTACCTGCAAGGTGCTTGTCAATATGTGCTCTGTCTGCACGCAGCTTTATTCCATGGTGGCACATAGGTTGCGGGAACAACTGCTCCAGAAAGATCTATCAGGTGTTCTCATCAGGTGCCACATTAAGACCTTGTTATTCATGTAGCATTTCGGACAAAATGTGGCACAATTGTGGATTTGTAATTAGTATTTAGCTTACAAGCATTTAAATTTCCTTAATTATACGGTGCTTTGTCTTTCCTTTCTGTAAACTTTCTAAAGAGCCTGATGCAAAACAGCCACAGATAGATAAATAAATAATAAATAAACAAATAAACAAACAAACCAATACGCCCCCCCCCCCCGCTTCTAGAAGCACGTTAGTCTATCTGGTGGTGGATAAAACCTTGAATGCTGTCTGCAGAAAGCCTTCCAGCTCTTGAGATAGGAAAGTTGAGTGGAATTCTTCTAGCTCCCAGCTGACGTACAAATGAGATGTCCAAAAAGGCCCTTTGTCAAAAGGGGGTCCATAAGAATTCAAGTTCCTCCAATGAGCAGCATAATCGGGACAATGTTTATATGCTCAGTCCACACTGAATAATTATGAGCAACAGGTGGCTTTCTCCTTCTTGTAAGGAAACCAGCAATTTTTCTGATAGTCGGGATGGGAAGGAGACAGTGCCAGATCAATGTGTTCCTTCAAAGGGAGAACCCATGGCCATAAAGCCATATGTTTATCAAAGGTTTGTTTGTTAATACATCAAATGCTCACCAATAAAACTCCTGCTTTATTAATACTGCAGAAAAGGGCGCTTTCCTGATACCCAGAAACAATGAGTTGGTCTATTGCTTTGCTTTGTGCTTGAAATCTCTGTTGACTCACCTTCTCCCCATATGTATGGGAGATAATAAGTTGTGCCATTGATTGCCACAAATGTCAGGTCCTAGGCTGGCATGGAAACCTGGAGACGAATAACTGCCCTTGTTGTTTCTCTCACATGATCCTGGATCTGCACTTGGATTCCCAGTGGTTAAAAGCACAGTTCAGGGGGATAACAGCAAAGCTTCCACTGAAAGTACCTGCTCTCTCCCACTATGTAGCAGTACTAATATTCAGGGGGCCATTTTGCACAAAACACAACCAGACTGACACTTGAATGTTATTACCTTGTGGATAAGGCAGTGGTCTTCATTATCTATAGTGTAGCGCACCCAATTTGGACCCAATGAACTATATGCAGATTGGCAACTGTGTTCCAATCTCAGAAGACTCCATTCTGGCAGAGCAACTTGTCCATTTTGGTTCTTAACTTTGATTTCAAAAGGTCTAGAGACTATGGGATTTCCCCCGCAAAGAAAGTGATGAAGGGAAGGGACAGAGAATGGGATATGTAGGCACACAGACACAAGATTCTGATTCATTTTACTGTCGAAATGAAGGTTTCATTGTTGAATTGTTAAATTGAAAAAAATGGATTTTTCCATTCGTTTTTGAATATTTTTTGCAAAGAAAAAGACTTTCCCCCATTGGACAAGTTCTTTTCAAGACCCCCCAAACACCACAACATATGAATGTTCAATCAAATTATTCATTTTCACAAACAGGAGATGGGACGGTTTTGGTCGAATTTTTTGGTATTTGAAAAACTGGATTTCCAATTTGAAATATTTGATTGAATTTGCAAAAACCAATTCTATTTTGCATATCCCTAGTGGAGAATCAACACAGATTCCTTGTGTGGTCCAATATATTAGTATCTCTGTACTAATCATTCAGAAGTCCTGAAGAACAACAAGGTATTTCAGCATCTGCCTCATCCTCTTTCATGGCAAATACTAATTGTTCAGGATTCAGACCTTGATGTGGCCTCTCAGACGGCCCTGATCCTGGCAGCGGTGCACATGGTCACTCCTATGGCTGGGACATGTGTGGTGCCTGACTTTGTCCACCACCACTAGTAGACACTGGGGTAGCATCTGAAGCAAGATGTTACCCCATCACCTACTACGGGGGCAAGTGCAAATTGGCCTCAGGTCTTATTATGTCCAAATTGTCCTGTGTCAATGTTGAAATAAGATCTGATACTAAAGAGGCAGTTTCTTCTCTGATTCTTCTCAGATTGCTTCAATGTGGGTGATTTTATGGACCAGTTGAGGAAGATTCTTTCTGCGACAGAGACCTTACATCTTTTAGATGAGCCAGAAATATTTTACTCCATCCCTTTGGAGACCAGGTTGAAGGAACATGCATTGTGGAGATAATCCATAGAAATCCTCCATGTAAGGTTGCTAAGAATATATAGGGGCACAAAGACCTAATGAGGAAAAAATAATCTTCATTTCCCACAAGGCTAACGTCTTCTATCAGCACATTCTGAAGTATGGTTAGATAAGGCTCTATCTTCTAAATCCTTTCAAGAGGCAGTTCTTCCTTGTTAACAACAGATAAATTACCAATCCTTCCTCTGTCTTCCTCAGCATCACAGCATGGCAAGCAAAGATGGTAACACCATGGCACAAGGGCCTGAATCTTGCAGTCCAACACAGCAAAGAAGTTAGTGAAGGCTTGTTGGATGGCAGTGGAAGAGAAATAGAAGATGGCTGGGTCCAGGGAGGCATTAAGGGTGCTGAGGAGCAATGCATACACTCTCCAGGGAGGGCTCTCGTTTTTAATAAAGCCCACAATATGGGAGAGATTGTAGGGAGCAAAACAGATGGCAAAGTTCAGCAAAGTGGCCACAGCAAGACCCATGGCCCGTTGCTTCCGGCGGGGTTGAATGTTGGGCAGGGATGCCAAGATGCGGACTAAGTTGGCATAGCAGAAGACACAAATCAGGAAAGGGAGAAAGAAGAGGGTGACGCAGAGCTGCAGTCGGACAGGAAGTAGGATCTTTAGTTGGCGAGGGGAGAATCTCTCATAACACTTTGAAATGTTGGAAGGGTAAGGGTCGGTATAGTTGACATCTGGCATTTGGTACTGGACAATGTAGACGATGCTGCAGTGGGAACAGGCAAGCAACCAGAAAAGGAGGCTGGCCAAAATGGAGTACACCGGCCTGCGGTTCAGCTTGTGTTTGATAGGGTAGGCCACGCCAAGGTAGCGCTCCACGCTGATAGCCGTGAGGAACAGGGTGCTGATGTAGATGGTGCTGTAGTAGCAGAAGCCAGTAAGAGGGCAGAGGAAGTCAGGGAGAGGCCAGGTCATGCCGGATGCAGCCTCCACCATCTTGAAAGGTAAGAAAAGCAGAAGGATGGTGTCGGATATTGTCAAGTTGAACAAGAGGATGTCTATGGGCGCTGGTTTCTGGCGCATTTTCATCAGGAAGGTGTAGAACGCCAGGAGATTGGCAGGAAGTCCAGCCAGGAAGGCGAAGAGGTAGACTGCAAGGACAACAGCATCATAGTGAGAAAGAGCCATCCTTTGGCTTTCTGCAAAAGAAAGAAAGAAAGGTTACTTGTAACTCAGGATGGAGCTTTGCTTAGCTCCCTGCTCAGCATAGTCAAAGGTGATTGGGATGGCCTAGGGATGCTGCAACTCAGAGCATCTGCCATTCTGGAGCAGCTCTGAGCATGTGTGGCCATCCCCCATAGTCAATAGCTGTGGCACAGCAAAAAATGCTCCACAGCTATACCAGGACTGCCCCAGAAATAGCCTTCATGTTTACTTCCATGCCCTGGCTGCATGGGGGCTAGGGATGTGGATGAATATTCAAAACATTCATGTAGATTCAAATTCGAACAGAATGTCTATAAATTCAAATTTAAACATTCAGACGAATTTTGAATTTTCAAATCTATTCATATGAAATCAGATCAATTATTCAGACATGCATATGTGTACGGATACATACATGATGAGTACCTGCCAGTCCGCATCTTTCCCGCATCCGTACCCATTTGTACAGATCCGTACAGGACAAAAATGGGATGCATATGGGATAAATACGGGATGTGTACGGATGCGTGTGGGCACATACAAGTGTTGTCAACATTTGTATTTGCAAATTCGAACTGAAAATTTGCACAAATAGATTCAAACGTATTCAATTGGAGTCGAATGTCATTACATTCAAATTTTAAAGATTTGAATTGATTCAAATTTTTGGATATTTGATTCAAATCGAATCCTGAAAATTGCATTCATGTGCACCCCTAATGGTGGCAGGGCAGGGCAGGTGTGCAGTAACACGCTGTGTCTCCTGATTGCCATCAAGATGGCAGTGTTTGCACTTACCCTGCACTTATCAAGGTAAGTCAGATCAGGGCTGCATTTATCCCTGATCTTAACTTCCCTGGGACATCTGCATACTCTAACATTTAAAGCCCATAAAATGATAACACGGGCTTTCCTTAAGTGGAAGTGCCTTGACTCAAGTAGCAATAATTCAGACTTGATACAGCTCAAGATACCTTGGCTTACCCAATACTCAGTAGCCGATGCACCTATGAATTGTACCAGATGTGAGCCAGTTTGGACTCTTATCTGATAGCTTCCCAATTCGAGTCCACACTCCTCCACGAAGTCAGGTGGATGATCTTGGGCTAGTCACAGCTCTCTTCCTGAGCTCTCACATCCCCACTTGTTTCACAGGGTGAATGTTGTGGGAAGAAGAACAGAAGGTTTGGTGGCCACTTTGAGTCCCCTTAGGAGCGAGAAGAGCCAGGTATAAAAGCCGACTCATCTCCTTTTTCGGAGATTCTGGGAAGGCTTTTTTGGGACCATCACCAGAAACAGTCTGCCATGGACCCACAAGTACACTGGTAGACCTCGTTGTTGAGATCTATGAATAGAGTGGGATAGGACACTGTTTTGGAACTCTACCCTACTCTCTTGCTTCACTGACTGCAGATGTAACACTGTAGGTGCTGGTGGGGCTTCCCCTATCCTGCATCAGGATGTGGAAGAAGACCTCCGGACCATAGTGGCCCATGTGAAAAGGGCTATAATTGTCTCAATTTAAAAAGAGAGAGAGAGAGAGAGAGAGAGAGAAAGAGATCCAAACCAGGAACATTCTACTTCCTCACTCACTGTCTGCATGCTGAATGGATGCTCTGTTGAGCAACACTGTAGGAACTTAAGACAAGAATTTGTTAATGTACAGTTTCTAAAACTGTTAGGAGCTGTGCTTTGTAAAAGTAGATCAAAGGTCAAAGCTCACAGTAGCACAGGCTCTCAGGCAGGATCTTTGGGGAAAAGGTTTTTAAAGTGAAGGGTTAACTGGCTTCTTCTCAATAAAACAGACAGGAAGTAATAAAAATATTCCCGGGCCAAATGATCCTCAGTACAAAAACAAGAATTAATTGATTGGTTGGTTGGTTCATAAGCCCAAAGATATTCAGTAAAATAAAGGCATAAAACCGGGGAAAGGCAATATCAATAGAACCATCAAAATGCACAGAACACAAGTGGTAACATTGCACTATCAGGAACTCCCATGTTAGATGGTGAATCATTGACGTAAACTAAGGTGTGATAGGTCAGGACAATAAGATGACATTCCAGCGTCAAACCACTGTAGGCAAGACTTCTGGCTCATCTAAATCTAAATCAAAATGCTTGGCAAACTTGATGTGATTTCGTAAGCATTTACTTAGACTGCAACCAACATAATAGTAAAAGTCAGGATGTTCCAGAGGAGATAACGCTCCCATTCATTATCATTTTATTCTTACACTGAAGGGAAAGTGTTTTCAGAATGCTCGCAACAGGGTGAGTCAGTAGTTAAACTATAATCTGTTCTCTTGATTGATTTACGCACATGTACTTCCTTGGAACCTTATAGTAGGGGTAAGAGGTAAACAGGAATATTTCACAACACCATGTGCCTTGTAAACTGTAGTTTGCATTTCAATAGGGTTTCTGTGCATCCAAACTGGATTCTGTCTTCACTCAGGAATCCCAGGCATTTCTAGTTCATTCCTGGATGTGCAACAAGTTATGGTAATTCAGATAAATATATTTTCAGGTCAGAAGCAATTCCCTGCCTTTGCTAGCAAAGTTTTACACACAAAAAAATGTCTTTTAGGGGAACAATGTCTAACAATGGGGCAACTAAAGATGACAGGATAAAGATATATGTGTATTTTTTCACCTTTGTGCACTTGTAAAATTAGTAGAGTTCAGGAAAAACCATTAATACTGCATAAACTCAGGTTGTACAGTTCAGCTCGAATTTAACCAAACCTCCCTGAGTCAAAGGATGGGTCCCCATGCACGTTTGTCCAGTACCGAAATCAGGTTAGGCAAGGGGTGTCCCCATGCATTTTTGATTTGGTCCAATTTCCACAGACCAAATTACCCAAATTTGTGCCAGACCAGGACCAAATCTGGTACTGGAAAAAAATATGTCTGGGCACGGTTTGGGAGTCTGGCATGCATCACTTTGCAAGCCAAGCCTGTGCATGGGGATGGTCCCAAGCTATTTAGGGAGGAGATTGGTGCTCGCATCATTGGGAGGTGGGGTGCCCTGTGCATTGGAGATCACAACTGCTGAGATTTTTTTGGAATAAAAATATCCCAATCGCCAAGGCAGGCAGGATAATGGCTTGATTTTTGTCCCTTTTCCACAGCAAATATTCCACCCCCATTTCTCTATTGCCAAGGCAGGCAGGATAATGGCTTGATTTTTGTCCCTTTCCCCAAATACTCCACCCTCATTTCCTGATTGCCAAGGTGGGCATGGGAATGGCTTGATTTCCCCCCCTTTTGCCAGGTGTTCTTATGGTTCCCAGGTGGAGTGGAGGTGAGCAAAACTGCTCAACTGCTCAACTGCCACCAAACCTCATAGCTGTTTTGGTTTTTAAAAAATTATTGAAAAAATTATTAAACTTAAATTATTATTTTTTCTGTGCAGTCCTGGCTTCTGTGCTGCTAAGGGGTGGGTGGGTGATGCGGCATTTGCAGTTGGCGGCACAGGGGCATTTGCAGCTGGCACACAAGGGTGGGGTGACATTAATTCGGCTTCCAATGAGAAGAGGGGACGGAGAGGAGATGGCACTGCTTCCCCATGCTGGGGTGTGGCACACTTTGCATGGGGACAGCTGCATCTGCACCCAACCCGCACCCAGCCTGTGTTACTGGGAATGGCAAGATTCGATCTTGGACACGCTCACGGTCCCATGTGTGCCCAATCAGACCCAAACAGCTTGCATGGGGAGTGAGCGAGTGAACGAATGATTGAATGAGATTTTAATTTTCAGGTGAGCAGCAGACAGTATGTGAACAGCCCCACCTTCAAACTGCATCTGAATGCTCCAGAGATGCTTTCTTTTGCTATGTCTGATCATGGCCTGAAAGCTCATTTGTAGGTGGGATCATTTACAAGCCAGCCTGCTCCTCCCCCATTCTCATGAACATTCTAGACGGGAGAAACTGGATAAGAGATGGGATGAAAACACAAGGGCCACACACTACCATCTCTAATGGGGTTAGGTGATCCTTCTTTTTGCTAGATATGAACTCAGCCTGTCAAGATTTTTAAAATTATTTTTAGTCTTCAAGGTGGGAAGCAAAGGCTTTCAGTGTATACATTTCCAAAATTAGCAGCGATTTTGGATTTGTAGATATCAGTTGAACAAGCAGCCTAAGTTTGCTCTGCTTACATTTTGCTGACATTCGTGAGATGCATAATTTTTCATACAAATGCTGTTTTAAAATGTGAAGTGTACAAAAATGTAGATTTTTAAATGGCTGGTGTAGAGTCATGGTTGTTCTAGTATTCCACAAGGAATTTTTCCATAATTCTAGGATGTCCATCCCCTCTTTTGCTGTGCGGAGGCTGTAGCCTTTGTCCATTAATACTGCTCAGCTAGAATTTGTTTAGCTGCCCTGTGTATTCATTTATCTGTGCTTATTTAACACCACTTCCTCTCCAAACAGAGCAAGACTAAAAAGAGAGTGAGAAGGAACTGTTGCAGAAAAAAAGCAAGAGACAAACATGCAGGATGAACATTTCTGGAGAAATACAATGGGTGTTCAGAAAACTACATAGGGGAAATCCCCAGAGTTTCTTGGGAATTTTCAGATCAGTATCAAAAAGCAAGTCCTGTTTGTGAAATAATTTACATTATGGAGATTTTCTAAGACTATTCCGAACAACAGTAAGGTTGTGGTCACACCTTCACTTTGATCCTTCTTCTGACCCCCAATGCTCACATCATTTTAGTCCTATCCAGTCAATTTGTGAATTTTCTTCCTTTCAACCATACTTTAATGCAGTGGTTCTCAACCTTCCTAATGCCGTGACCCCTTAATGCAGTTCCTCGTGTTGTGGAGACCCCCAACCATGGGGGCGGGGCTGCTGAGGAATCCACAGTGAAAACACTCCATACAGGAGGATTCACAAAGTTCCTGCAAATGTGACAGAATTTCTCAATTTGTTTGCAGCTCATGAGATTTATAAGCAGCAGTACAGAAAAAGTGAGAAGGAAACACTGACATCTAATTTGCAAGTCTCAAAAAGTGTGCTAGGGTACACACATGACTTGCCACCAATACAGAGGCAGAGAGAAGAGGGGAATTAACTTCTTTAAAAAAACCCATAATGCATGGGCCCACGTGGGTCCACATGTTTAGCTGCATCTTGCTGCGCCTATGCGCCATCTTATCTACCTATGCCTCGATCAGCTACTATGGCAACATGGTGGGGTGGAGAGGCAACCCTGCTGCTGGCCTCCTCAAGGGGTGGCACGTGGGGGGGGAGGGAGGGGTGGCGGAAGACTTGTCGCAACCCCTCTGAAAGGGTAGTTCGACCGCCAACCTGCAGGTTGAGAACCCCTGCAGACCACAGCAAGGATGGCTTGAGGACAACCTATAACGATGTAGGTGTGAACAGAGCTGATACGACCTCAGTTCGAATTATGAATAGGACGTCCTGTCTCATATAGACCTGGCCAGGGCCTATGAGATATGAGCCTGGCACTCTAATTGCAAGACCAAACCAGCTCCCAGAACTGCAACTCTGAATGGCAAAGAAATGGGCAATAACTGCTCCCTATGCTTCCCCCACTGCAAACACTACTGTTTTTAACTGT
>MTQE01002781.1:2948938-2987892 GCA_014337955.1 Aspidoscelis marmoratus | reverse complement strand
ACTGCAAACACTACTGTTTTTAACTGTTTTGTATCATTCTTTAAAAAAAAATGCTGGATTTTTTAAAACCTTGTACTACTTTTAGTATTTTTTGATACAGTTTTAATATATTTGTTTTTAAATGTTGTGAGCCGCTCAGAGACCTTTGGGTATGGGGCAGGATATAAATAAATAAATAAATAAATAAATAAATAAATAAATAAATAAATAAATAAATAAATAAATAAAATCTTTAACATCACAATATATTATCATACCTTAAATCTAGTGGCTAGATGTTGTCGTCATTCTTCAGGAAATTCACAATATGAACTCAGATGAAAATCTACAAAAGCAAAAGCTATTCAGCAAATGAAATTTAGTTACTGTTTCAACAGAGTCCCAGAGAGCAATGATTGTTTTAAAAAGAGTTACACACTTCCAATTATGTGTAAATCCTGAGGTTTGTATGTTTTTGCATTGGGACATTTATTACCCAGCAGCTGCTTGTAAAATAAACTGAAGGTCATCTCTCCACTTCTGGATGGAGCAGGCAGGAAAGAAGCCGCTGCAACACTAGGAGCTGCTGCAGCTCCATTTCAGAGCATGGAGAAATCTGATAAAATGGTTATGTTCTTACAGATAAATTAATGGAGGACAAGTGTATCCATTGCTACTAGAATGGGGGCCTAGGTACCATCTCCAGGTTGGAGGACAGGTGACGGTTTTTGCCTTCATCTTCTGCTTGAGATGCCAGAAGCAATTGGTGGGCCGCTGGGTGAGACAGGGTACTGGACTAGTTAAGATGTGGCCTGATCCAGCAGGGCTTCTCTCATGTTCTCATCTAGCATGAATGTCCCCAGGTACCACTTTGGTTAGAGAGACAGGCATGACGCTTCTCAAGGCCATCTGCAGGGATTTGAGGGGAGGTGGTTTTGCCTTTGTCTTCTGATTGAGATGCCCCAAAGCAATTCGTGGGCCTCTGTGGGAGACAGGATCATGGACTAGATGGGCTGTGGCCTGATCCAGCAGGACTCCTCTTAGGTTCCTGGGGTGAATAAGGTGTTTACAGAATCACGTCTTACAATGGAAAGTTTATACCATGTCAATCACACCCTTCATGGAGTGGCAGACTTGATGTTGTGCACCTTTTGCCACCATGTATGGAGTTGTGACAACTTAGCCCCTTTGGGAAGGTAAGTTATCCAGGTAGACTTCCCCTCCAGGTAAAGGGGAAAGTGCCCAAAAATTAACTTCTTAACATTTTGAACAATATTTTAGAGTGCTGTTGTTGTCTTTGTCTGCTATAATGATTTGATATCTACTAATGATGATGTCATTTTGGATTTATGGCTGCCATAAAATTTACAGTAATAATTAGCTTGGTAGCAGCAGCTGACCTGCAGCTGAGACTATTTCCTTGTCCCAGAATTCCAATGACGTTATGTTGTCCTAGGCAAGGCAGCTTCAGAGCTTCTGGCATGATATCCCATGGTTTTTATTTTCCTCCAGTCCTCCTTATAAGCCTCTCAAAGCCATTTACAGAGGGTGAAGGGCAGGTGAAGGTTCTGCCTTCATCTTCTGTTTGAGATGCTCAGAAGCAATGGGTGGGCCACTGTGTGAGATGGATGCTTGGGTCAGAGGGGCTAATGTCCTCTTACATTCTTATGATGAACAAGGTGTTTCCACAGAAGTCAGGAAACCACGACTTATTTGTATTTATTTTACCCACAGAATGCATATCTAGCCAAATTGTATTTTTAGGAGGAAAAATAGTCACTATTGACCAAAAATTGCATTCTGCGGCTAAGAAAATTGCAAAGAATTAATAAACAAATTATTAATATGAAAAGAGTGGCAAATAATAACAAAAGGTGGTTGTTATTTCACCTATCCTCCCCCAACTCCATTGTCCTTTCCACACTTGGCCCTTGAAGACAGCCAAGGAGAATCCAGCATAGAGCATCCACACACTGCGAACCCGCTTTGACTCAGAGCAGTTCCATAAAATGGCCCCATAACTATACCAGGAGCACCAACAATGCTCCCAGTACAGCCCCAAATGCAGCCTTTGCACTTACTGCTGTGCAAAGGCTGTGTGGGGTGCACAGTCATGCACTGCGTCACTCAGTTGCCATAGCGACAGCTGGCCATGCTGTCAAATGGCAGCATTTGCACTTACTTTTCTGCAGGATAAGTTTCAGGCAGGATTTTTATGGGGATGGCACTCACATTGCAAATATCGGCCACTGTTCCTTATCTTAACTACCTAACTATCTTAACACTGTCCCACAGGGAGCCAGTGTTCCCAGGAATCCTGTTATTAAGGAGCAATGTGACCCATTTTTCTCCTGAAATCCTTAGAAGAGGCAAATACATAGGGGATTCTGGGAAAATAAAATGGCAGCTGATAAAGATATTTACGGTACCGAGAAAAACATATGAGTGACTCATGAAAGGAATAATGAATGTAAAGCAATTTGTACCCATTTATTATTTATGATTTTCATTGTGTAATTATTGAGGGTTGAGCTGACTGAGCTTAATCCTGTTCCAGTTTGTTCATTCTTCAGGAAATGTTGCTTTCCCCCAGACTACTGCTCAAAAAGACATGAAGGCACTTTGAACGTTAGCTAATATCTTTCTGAGTCATAGTCAAAACCATTAACAATGGTGATGTGTATTACTGGGAATAATTCCCATGTGAGTTCCCTTTATTCCCCATGTAATATTAAGCTTTGGTTATCACAAACTGCCTTACCATGAGAAACCATGTTATTAAAATAATGGATACTATAGAAAATTGTGAGTTAGGGGAGCAAGGGAAGCCTTGGAGGTCAATGGCACTGGGTGGGTGGGTGGTAGGACCCAGATTATCAGGGTCCAAAGGCCAAATTTGCCAAAGGCCAAATTACATTGTTTCCATTTCTGGGACTGCATTAAACAAATGATGTCACATTTTACTAATTGTGTAGGGCCTAAAGCGTGCTGTGTACAAAACTGTGCTGATTGTTAGAGGAGTATGTTTATAAACACTGTAAGCCTATAATCCCAAACTCATACTCTGCTTTGACCTGGCAATTATATGAATAAGCAAATTTCTTTTTTCCAATCCCTTTACTGTACAGTCTGCTTTTCCCCAGAATTTCAGCTTAAAACACTTCCCCAAATTCATTCCGTATTTAGAATGCACATATATTTGGCTCTTTCCTGCCCTTTTGACTCTTTCTAATCTTTTCCTCCCACTTCATGGATTCCTGCCTTGGCAGAAAATGAAGAATGAAGGAGCATCCTGATGAGACTGAAAGAAGAGAATGCAAAACCCAGCTTGAAGCTCTTTGGTCCTGTCCCCATGCAATTGAAAGTCTGCTGGAACTCTTCTTTTGCCTCTGAGCGGCCCCATTGCAGGCTTTACAAGGCGCTTAGGGAGCTTAGGAAAGTGAGACACCCGCAATAAAATACGTGCACTTTAAAGAAGAGTTCCAGCGCTCTTTCAGCGATTCGCGGGTTTTGCTCGCTATATCTGCCTTGAGGACGCTCCGTGGCAAAAGGGGCGGGGATTGCTTGCCTGCACACACAGCCAAAAAGCATTCACACATCTGAGAAATGCAGCAGGTTCGCTTCCTTTCCTTTGTAAAAAGAGCCAGAATTGCTCAGAATTGCAACATTGTTATCAGTGATCTGTGAAAGCCTTAAAAGAGAATGAGCGAAGGATCGCGCTGCCGATGCCTGCAGACGCTGACTTTCCTGGGGCAGAAAGCCTTTTCTAACAGAGAACTGAGGGAAAGTAAGTGCTGAAAGTGAATGAATGAGCGATCATCTGCCTTTGCTAGGGGCAGGAAGCCATTTCAGGAGACGGAGATCTGCCTATTTTTCCTTTTAACAAGAGAGGGGGCGGGGGGGAAGATGCGGGGAAAGGAAACAGGCTTCCTTGGGGATGGAAAGTCCGTTTAGATCGCGGCTACCATGGGGGTGCTTATTCCAGAAGTGGAGGGGACTTTTAAAGTCAGCTATAACAGAGTGACAGCAGAGGAAGCCGAGAGGGGCTAATAAGTCTTTTGGGGATTGGGCCATTAAAAAAACAGAAGGGAAAAAAAACCCACAGAAAAACTCCTAAGATCACATTATCCAGTCCCATCACCTCTTGGCAAATTGAGAGGGCAGAAATGGAAGCAGTGTCCAATTTTACCTTCTTAAGCTCAAAGATCACTACAGACAGCAACTGCAGTTGTGAAATTAAAAGACATTATGGCCCTGTCTGCATGCAACTTTGGTATGGTTCCGATCACCCAACTGGCACTGTGCATCCGCATGGGTTTTGGATTTGGCACGCAAAAAGCATACCAAATCCCCCCAAACAGTGCCACAAGGGTGCCAAATTTGATACCTGAAAAAAGAAGTCTCGGCGCTGTTTGGGGAGCCAGCACGCATTGCTCAGTGAGCCAGGATTGCACATGAGGATGCTTGCGGGCTAATGGGGAGGAGATTTGCGTACACGTCATTGGGAGGTGGGGCGTGCTTGCTGTCCCTGTTCCGTCTATTGGAGATCTCAGCCACTGAGTTTTTAAAATGCCGATTGCAAAGGCAGGTTGGAGAACAGCTATTTTTTTAAAAAAATTCTGCCTCTTCAGCAGAAGTAATTCCAACCCCATTTCAGAATGCCAAGGCAGGCTGCATAATGGCTTGATTTTTGTCGCACTTACACCCCCCATTTTCCATTCGTGAAGGCAATAATAAATAGAGTCCTGGTTTTAAAATTGACAGGCGCTCCTGCCGTCCCCGGGGGAGCGAAGGTGTGCAAAAGTGTTCAAACATCTACTGCCACTAGTGGCTTTCATCAGTCATTTATGAATGAGGCTTTATTTTATGAATGGAGCTTTATTTTATGAATGGAGTGTTATGAATGAAACTTTAATTATTTTTATGAATGAAGCTTGTTTCCGTGCCTCCCACCCCAGTCCTGGTTGTCCTTGCCACTAAGGGAGGTGGTGAGGTGGCACAGGGGTGGGCTGACAACAATCCTGCTGCCAATGAGGAGATAGGGGGCAGGGAGGAGGTGGCGCAGCTCCCCCTTACCAGGGTTCGGCACACTTTGCATGGGGACGCCACCTACGGCAAACTTGGAAAACAAGTTTAGAAAAAGCAAAGACATCACTTTGCTGACAAAGCTCTGTGTCATCATGCTATGGTCTGACCACAAAGAAGACTGAATGGCAAAGAATCAATCCTTCCAAAGGATGGTGCTGGAGAAGACTTTGCAGAGTCACTACGACTGCAAAGAGATCAGTCAATACTCAAGGTTGTTCACTGGAAGGACAAATACTGAAGTTGGCCAAATAATGGGAAGATAGGACTCATTGGAAAAGACCCTGATGCTGAAAATGATTGAAGGCGAAAGAAGAAGATGAGTTGGCTTTTCTACCTCACTGTTCTGACAAACTTTCTGTTCCCCACAACAAACACCCTGAGAGGTAGCTGGGGCTGTGATAGCTCAGAAAGAGAGCTACGACTAGCCCAAGGTCACCTAACTGGCCTCATGGAGGAGTGCAGAATCAAATCCAGTATTCCCAGATAAGAGTCTGGCTCCCTAACCACTAGACTGGGACAGCAGAGGATGAGATGAATAGGTGGTGTCACGGAAGCAATAAGCATGAGACAGTAGAGGACTGAAGTGATCCATGGGCCACTGAGGGTTGGACACAACTTAATGACCAAACAGCATCAACAATCCCTTCTTTCCAGTGGTGTAGTCTTTAGGATTTCTGGATCTGAATTTCCCATCTTCTGTTTGCCTCCCACATCCCACGCAATTGCTGCATTGTGAATAGCTCTCTGTGAAGTTTGTTCATCCCTGGTCTCAAGAACTGTGTGAACAAAAGAGACAGACAGCTTCCCATCCAAGCACAGAGCTTATTTATGTATAAGTTTCTTGGTAGGATAAATGAAGAGTCGGGAATTTAATACAATCCCTTGAAGGAAGGCGAAGCACCAGGAGACAGAATGTAAGCAGATGGGTAATAGAGCAGCCATAGATTATATCAAGCTTGGCTCCCTCCTGTAAAATTGTCTGTGGGCACACAGCTCTGTGTCTCTTTTTAGATTCATTACCAACCTCTTCCTTTCAACTGCTTGGCTTCAGTTCCACCTGGTGTGGAACTGCAGATTTGAAGGCCTCGGTGAAGGACCAAATAAAGTCTTTGGCAAGATCCACATGGCGTGGGAGACAGGCACCACAGGAACTGACCCTTGGCCACAGTGCCCACATTCACCCCGGGGTGATTTGAATAGCCACATACTCAGAATATATGTCTCACCCTTGACTAGCTTTAAGAGCGTACAAAAATTCCTTGGTATCAAACTTTCCATCCAGAGGTATTTTGCTAGCTTCTGGAAATGTCCCAGGATGTAAGCCAATTACAGTTCCTGCCAAAATACTGTCAGGCTCTGGTGCAAGAGGTAGGTCAGTCTTGGTTCCAGTCACCAAAGCGTTTGATTCCTCAGGTTTGAAATCTTTATTAGGTAGTCTCCTGGTTTAATTCCTCACTCCTCCAAAAAGCCAACTGGGTGATCTTTCTGAGCTACTACAACCCCACCAACCTCACAGAGTCTCTGTTGTGAGGAGAAGAACAGAAGGTTTGTTGGCTCTGAGTCCCCTAAAGGATGAGAAAAGTTGAGTGTTAAAGCCATTTCCTCCCCCTCATCCTCTTCTTCTCCTTTCCTCCACATTTGGAGATTATCTCTGGGCCTCTATGCACTAGCCCTTAGTCAAGATCAGGAAGGGCACTATGGGATTCCCTTCTATACATCAGTGAAGAATAGAGGAGGGCCCACCCACCACTAGAATGCTCTGTCCATGTATGACTGACATGATTCAGGTCAACAGACTCTTGATCAGGATCACTGGTAGGCCTGGTTAAATAGGTCTAGTGAAGTACTATTGGGCCCAAGACTGGAACACAGAGAAGTGGAGAAGGCACACCTTCATGCAGGGAACCCATTTCATGGATGACACCAAAATGATTCCCTGGTGGCTCTGAGGTGAGGAACTTTCATTATTAGCTCCTTGAAGTCCTCCAAAACCTGCATGAACTTAAAGGCCAGTGCAGAGTCTCATCTGGACCACCACTATCATGCAGATGGCACTGTTCCAGATCACTCCTGGCCATGGTCCGAACCAGTCCCACTAGGCCAGCTCATGTCACACAGAGGTGACATGAAACAGCAGTGTCCTCATAACGGTGTTGATCAAGACCAGCCCCTGAATTGGCCCCAATGTTCATCTGAACTTCAAGTCCTGCTTCTCAGGGCTCCCAAGGGCTATGAAAGTTCTTAACCTCAGAACTCCCTCGGAACAAAATTTCAACAGTGTACTTTGGTGGACCACCAGAATGGTCCTCCAGTAGCTCAGGATATTGAGGCATGCCTTTGAGGAGGAGGAGGAGAGTTGTCTTTTATACCCTACTTTTCTCACCTTTTAAGGGAACTCCAAATGGTTGAGAAACCTTCTGTTCTTCTCCCCACACAGACACCCTGTGAGGTAGATGGGACCGTGAGAGCTCAGAAAGACAACTGTGACTGGCTCAAGTCACCCAGTTGGCTTTGCTGAGGTAAGGAATTGAACCTGGAGATGATCAGATATGAGTCTGGCACTTTAACCACAAGACCAAACTGGGACTCATTGCATTTCCCATTATCCGGCACATTTTAGTGCCAATATATTGAGCTATCACATGGATTTGAGAAGATAATGCTGAAGGGACAGAATGTATTTGAGCTCCATTTTCTCCTGAGAAAGCATGCAATTCTTCTAAAATATGCTATGCTTTAACACTGAGACAAATTATACAAGCCTCTTAAAGTAAACAGCCACTCTGCTACGTATATTTGTATTAAATCCTGGTTACTATTTATAAATATTTGGTTAGCAAGTGTTTACATTAAGTACCAGCTATGTGCTCTTGCACGTGAGTCTAAAAAGCATTCTCAGGAACGAAGGTTATTTGCATCAGACAGACCAAAAGAAGAATCAGGTGGATATTTGCTTAGCTTGAATTATGAAAATAATTCTAATCCCAGAGCTGCTGGATTGCACAAGGTTTTATTTCACTCCATGTTTACTGAAATAAAACATTATTTAAGCAGGAATGAAGGAGCTGATCAAGCCAACATTGGCTGGCTAAAGAAACTATCCTTCTGCACACAGCAAAAAAAGGGGAGGCAGGCTTAGAAGCAGCTTAGAGGTGGCAGTGTCCACATGCTACAGTACTAATTCACATGAAAGGCCAGAAGATGCACTTCTAAAGTGCACTTTCAGGCCTCTGAAATGGAATTAAAGTGGGATGGGAAGACATGCTACAACCTCTAAGCTACTTCTGAGCTTCTTTTTTAATGTGTGTGGATGCAGCCTAACACTACTTCTGCGTTATGCACATTGGATTGGGTCTTGATGCTGCTCAGGCAACCACAGGCTGTCTGCACTGTGATGGCCCAATCTGGTCCACCCTTGGAGATCAGAGGCCTTTTCGCACTAGGCCTTTTGGAATGCGTGAAGGACTCTTTGGGATAGAGCATTCACTCCTCTGGGCAGGCGGTTCCATTTGGAACCGCCCCAGTCCGTCCCAGAGCGTCCTCAACACGTTCTGGATGTAGAGCACTTAATAGCACTTAATCAGCTCACTGACTGGCTTGTTCGCCAATCAGAGCAGCCAGGGCACACAGGCACACTTGGCTCGCCATTTTGGGAGCTGGTGAGGACAAGGTAGGTGCTGTGTGTGCATGCGCGTTCCCATTTAGGCCCGTCCACATGGGTGTGGGTGTGCCCATGGGGGCCCCTGTGGGTCCTAGGGGACCCGATCCTGCCCCCTAGAACATGCAGGAACTGGGAAAGAGACCGTGCCAGGACTGCCTGCCCCTGGGTCCAGCCAGACCCAATGGCAGACAGGCCTGGGAGGGGGTCCTGCCCCCGGGCTGGCCTTTGCAGCCGGAACATGTGGAAAACAGCTTCCCATCTGCACGTAGGAAAATACTTCCTTTACCTGCCGGTGCATATGAGAATCTGTCCTCCACTTGTTCTGGCTGAAGCACTCTACAGCTGTCTTAGCTGTAGTGCGAAAAGGCCTCAGGTTTGGGCCTCCATTTGCTTGGGGCCCAGAAATGACCTGTGGTGCTGGGTTCCATGAGTAGGAGACCATGCCCTGGTCTCCATGGCTTAGTGCCACTTTTGTGCCAGGATCTGCTCCAATGCTTATCCCATGTGGTATTCCACAGGAAGCAAGGCCTCCCAGCAGAACAATCCACAGTGCAGACAATCTAGACCCAACCTAAGATGGTGGGTTTGTGCTTGATTCCTGACTTACATCACTTCCTACTCTTTCCTATGTGGGGAGGGAAACGGGGGGGGGGAGGAAAGTTAGCAACTGCTCAAAAAAACTCGAGCTGCTTACTTTGTCTTAAATAAAGATTTGGATATAGTGGATCCCTCCCTGTTTGTCAAAATTCCCCTGTTGACCCTTCCCCCTTAATTGCAATATTGCCTGATTTCTCAACATCTCTCCTTAACCCAGGCCCTTTCTGCACTGGGCCTTATTCCAAAAGATATTCTGGAATGGGGGCTTTCCGCCCACATGCTGGTGCAGACTATAGCAGACCCTGCCTGGGGTCTGTGGTAGTCTTCACCAGCAAGCGGATGGCAAGCCCCTATTCCAAGATAAGAACATAAGAGGAGCCCTTCTGGCTCTTAGACTCATACAGTTCAGGCATGCATTCCTCATTTATAAGTGTTCTGAATACACTCTGTTCTCCTCCACATCGGAATTCACAAGCTGGCTTGGGAATGACAACCACACTGGGCTTTTCCTGGTCCTGCCAGGGTCTACCTTCTTCAGATGACAGAGTGATGAGGGTGTGCTTACTCTGTGCAGCAAAAGTGAAAGAGGTTTTGTTTCCCTTCTCTCCACCACTCCACAATTCCTTGGCATGCAAACTTAATGTGATGTTTGCCAGAAGTAAGCCACTGCTCTCAGGGAAGGTTTCCCCTGCACAATTTAGTTCGGGTTTTAATCCAGGTTTTTAAAATCACCAGCGAGCTCTGTTTCTTTACGTTCCCACTGGTAGCTTATTATGCAGACTTGCAGGGGAGAAACCCCCTCCCCGCTCTCTTTTCCGTCATACCCTGACTTCATCGGGGTGGGTGATCCAAACCCCAAACCCAATATAAGCCTGCCCCTGATACATATAATGGCAACAGTTTTCCCCACACTGTAGCACAGCAGTAGAACATTAATCACTCCCCCTTTGTTTTGGGCTAGATTGATACAAAGCAGCAAAATGGCAGGGTGGAGGGGAAAACCAGGTGGAGAAGGGAGACAGCAGAGATCGCTATGGGGAAGGGAGGGAGGGGGGAGGAGGGACAAAATAGGCACCTGCTTTGTGCAGCATCGGCACGGTGTGAAATGGCAGGCCTTTTAAAGTCTTTCTGATCCTTGTCTCTTTAAATAAAATAAAAATCTCCCCACTATGGTCTGATATCTCGCTACATTGTAATGTCTGATCTTCCATTACATTGTAAGGTCTGCTCACCCTGGCCCTAGCATGTAATGGCGACAGCCAGGAGAAAAGGGAAAGAAGTGACTGCTGATTATTGGATCAGGGGAAACTGAAGAAAATGTCCCTAAAGCATGGGTCCCTCCCCCCTCCCCCAATTGCTTGCTGTTACCATTGCTAAATAGCAAGGACTATTTCTAAATCCAGCAGCAAGACCCCTTTTGATTCAAATATAGTTAATCTGCATTTTGGGACCTTTCATCATCAGAAACTGTGGGTTCCTCTGAACATTTGGGAATGCTCAGCTATGAAAACAAATCCAGAGCTTTTAAAATCTTGAATGGGAATGCTCATTGAAGATCAATGCTCCTCATTCTTGACTTGACCACATTACCTCCTCCTGGCCAAGCTGCTTGCTTACTTACAATACAAAGTAATAAATCTATTTCCTATGATCTTCCTTCCATCCTGAAAGAAAGAATTAAGAAGGGTGAGACCTCATGGCCAGCTAACCCACCTTGGTCTCTCCAAAGTGTTTATGTACAAAAATGGTACCACTTGGACAACATTTTATGTACAAGACTTACAATAAAAAATTCCTTCCATCTAAAAAGTCTTTGGCAGATATGCCATTCCTGACGCATAAATTTGATGGGGAAAGAGAGACAGTTTCATTTCTTACACTGCTTAGAAGATGCTTGAAACACTTCAAAAAAGCTTGTTGGTGGTTTCCAAGCCAGATTAACCCTCATCACCCCTTGAGGGATCAGCTGTGGAGATGTACTACAGCTGAAACAGTCTTTCTTTCTTTCTCTCTGTCTTTATTGCTGGGCATGTCTCCATTTTCCCTGCAGGAGAGGGCTGGGGGAGGGATTTCCATTGTATTGGACTACCTTCATGACCTCAGAAAGCCTCAGTAAGTAGCTTGACAGCTCCACTGAAGTCACCAAGACCATGGTTCTCAAGTCTCCACTTAGAGGGCCTCCTCGCCTTCTATCTGCAGGCACAATGGGCCTGCAAACAAAATGTGAAGTGTTTCACCACATTGTGTGAGAACCCCTAGAGTTGCTTCTCATGCAGGTGAACATTTTGTTCCTTGGAGCCAGGCTTTTTCGCCATTCGCCTAGTAGATTTTCACATTTGGCTCTTTTCTAGCCTTCTTCCTCATGGGCACACTTCCTGCTTATCCTATTCCCTATACCACTTCTCCTCCCACCACCACATCCAGAGAGCCAACACCACCAAAAGTGAAACTGCTGGAAACCAAAAGTGAAACTAGGGGCAATTTCGCACTTCCCTTCCAATCCCATGGAAAGGTGTACAAGAGACTAATGTTGACTAGCACTCACACTTGCAGGCACTAGTCAACGATTGATCACTTACCAGAGATTAATTACGCGGCCAACCCACTCCTGGGCACCGCCATCTTGAGCATGGTGCAATGCACAACTGTGCATGCACCAGCACCATCACTGTGGCGACGCAGACACTTTGCACAGTTACAGTCACATCAGGGAGTCATATGAGCTGCCACTGCACATGTGTGGCAGCTCCGATGACCTTCTCAGCCTGACAGAGTGCAGACGGTCACAGGCTGGACGCGTAAGGTAAGTTCCCAGTTGCAGTTGAGGAGGGTTGGGTTGCTAATTTACAATTACTCAATATCTGGGCAGGCAGGGGGCACTTGTAAGTTGTAAGCACCTCCTATAAGTGCAGATGTACCTGCCCAGATATTGACTAATTGTAAACTTTGGGCCAAAGTGCAAATCACCCCTAGGTTCTGGTAGCCCACCACACCAAAGTCTTGGGAAGAAGAAGATAAGATAGTGCCACCCAGCAGGTAAAGAATATCCTGGATATACTGTATGTTATTAACTTTGGCTGAAGAAGAAGGAGAGTAGTAGTAGTAGTTGGCTTTTATAACCTTTTCTCACCCTTAAGGGGACTCAAAGAGGCTGATATACCTGCTCTTCTCACCACAATAGACACCCTGTTGTGAGGTAGGTGGGGTTGTGAGAGCTCATAAAGAGAACTGTGGCTAACCCATGGCCACCCAACTGGTTTTGTTTAGGAATACGGAATTGGACTGGGAGACTATCAGATAAGAGTCTAGCACTCTAAACACAAGACAGAACTGGCACACAACTGGGAGGAGAAAACAGTGGCAGCTATGACATTTGCTACATGTTCAGCTGCCAATTCTAGATGCCAATCAATATGTGAAAAAACAACAACAGACAATTTGATCGAAGAAGCAATTTATACATTCAAAGCAACATTCACAGATGCGTTTCCTGGGGAAAACACACTCTTTTGCCCTGAAGATGATAAACCAGTTTTGGTCAATAGCATAAGCTTCATCCAGACATATTCTACAGTATTATCGTCTGCCAATCACATTTTGTTCTGGGTTATCCATGCTTTATTCTGGACCATCCAATTAACAAAGAATAAGTAAGTGGAGTTATAGAAGAGGCTTCAACTTGCCCACATCTTTTACATCCGGAATTGGACAAATCAAAGCTGATACACTGGAAACTCATGGTTGTCAAAGCCCTGGATAGAGACTTCTGGGCCCTTTCTGCACTTGGGTCTTATTCTGGAATTTATCTCAGGATAGCAGTCTACTGGCCACAAGCTACTTCAGACCATGACAGGCATCATTTGGGGCATTCCATAGTCTGCACTAGCATGATGATAGCAGATCCCTATTCTGAGGTATATTCCAAAATAAGGCCAAGTGCAGAAAGAGCCATGGTTGTCAGGGCGTTGGTACTAAAGAAGAAGACAAGCTTGACCACAAATTGGTAGTCCAGGATAACTGAAAGGAACTAGGATGGGGAAGGCTATTTATGACTTAATTTCCATATTCTTTGGTGGGACTATGATAACACTGTGTGGTTATTTGATTATTACAGTGTTTGTGTGGTTATAGGATTATAATAACGCTTGTGAGTAGTCCTCTCAAGAAATGGATTTGCATGTTAAGGCCACAAACAGCCAAGACAGAGGCTTTTATCTGTGAAAACAGATAGGTCACATGAATGCTTGGCCTTCTTTTACGATGTGATTTTCTTTTTAAAACAAAAACAATATTTACTTTGACAGGTCACAGAGCAGGAAGCTGTGGCTGTTTGGGAGTTCTGAGGCTTTTCATATCCAAAGGGTTCCACAGAGTGCCTGGAGACAAGATGGGTCCAAAGGATTTTGTTACTTGAGGGGAAGGACAAGATGGCAATTTCTCCTGTTTCACAGGTTGTCTATTTTCTCTAATATAGACAGGTACCTCTAGTCACTGCCTCATGCAGGGAAGGGATCAGTAGCAAATGGAAGAAACAAAGGGCCTTCCCTCATTTGTCCTTAAGCTGATCCAAGGTGGCTTCCAGAGATCTCCCTTCTGCATAGTGGACTGGTTTAAGGGGAGACCAGGCCTCCTGCTAGCACTTTCCATCCACTTTGGATGGGGTATATAGCCCATTCTAGGTGATCAAAATGGCCACTGAGATCAGTGGCCAATTTGCACTTCGGTACATACTCAGCAATTAGGCAACATCTGGGCAGGTGTATCTGTACTTGCAGGAGGCATTTACATTCTAGAAACGGCCGCTGCCTGCCCAGAAGTTGCCTAATTGCTGACTAGGTGTGGAACACAAAATCGTGCTCCACAACATTACCAACTTTATCCCATATTACCTGATAGGGTCCAGTCGGTGACCATTCACACCTCTACTAGCTGGGGAGGTCATTGGAGTTGCTGCGCAAGCATGCTGGCAGCTCTGCTGGCCTCCTGATGTGACTGCGACTGCGCAGAGCATCAGTGTTGTCATAGCAATGGCACTGATGCACACGCAGTCATGGAGGGCGCCGTACACAAGATGGTGGCACCTAGAAGAGGACTGGCCAGCAATCAAACAGAGGTAAGTGTGCAATCATAGAGGGGGAGCAGGAAGCCTAATGTTGACTAGCGCTCCCAAGTGTGAGGGCTAATCAATGTTAATTCATCACACTTCTTTCCCATCCATGGGATGGGAAGGGAAGTGCAAAAATGCCCCAGGACACTGCTAAACCTTTTTAAAAGACCTACTGGTGGCCTAGTGAATGCTAAGTCAACCAAGGAAGTATGTAGAATGTCACAGGCCTCCATGAGCTGATTTAGCAGGGGAACATATTTTGATGGTACACAAAATTGCACATCAAAATGAGTCTCCCCAGGGGTTCTGAGGCTGGGAACTTTAAAAATGCTCTACAAATTCGGACCTGGGATCCATCTAGTCCAGCAACCAGGAGGCTTTCTGCACTAGCCAGTTTGGGAATACCGAGTTTGATTCCACTCTCCTCCACAAAGCCAGCTGGGTGACCTTGGGCTAGTCACAGCTCTCTTCTGAGCTCTCACAGCCCCACTTACCTCCCAAGGTATCTTGTTGTGGGGAGAAGAACAGAAGGTTTGTCAACCACTTTGAGTCCCCTTAAATGGTTGAGAAAAGCAGGGTAGAATGTCGTTGACATTTGTAAGTGCAAATTCGAACCAAAAATTCGAACAAATACGTTCGAAGTTGCTTAATTTGAATTGAATTTGGGTAAATTTGAATTTTAAAGATTCAAATCAAATTGAATTTTTGGATGTTCGAATTGAATCTCAAGAATTGCATTTGTGCACACCCCTAGTGTGAACAAAGGCACCTCACAGTGATTGTGCTGGTACAGTCACCTTTGGAGGGACCCTCTCTGCAATGCATGATTTTGTGCCTTGTTTGCAGGGCCTGATTTCATATCCTGCAAGCATTGTGACTGGCTGCTGAAAATGGCACATCTGCACTACAAAGCAGAATCAGGGAAGTGTCCTTTTCCATAGTGATTTGGGGTGCTTCTTGAAATGCCTGCAACTGAACTGCCTCCTTCCATAAGTGGAGAACTGGCCATGAAGTCTACAACTCACCCACACAGTTTTCTTGGCAAGGATACATAAACATTATATTGACTTTCTGCCAAGGAAGTCCCAGGGACTAGATCTGTGACTCTCTGCATTCCAGGGAGCTCCTGTACCTCTGAGCTACAGCCACTGCCCATAGGCAGATACTCACATACATGTCATGAAGGAGAGAGGGGTCTTATTGTCCGTGACTTGCAATCACCCTTCCTCCACAAACAATACCTTCTTACCCATAAATATCCTGCAAGGTAAACAAGGCAGATGGGTTTCTACCCAAGGTGGACCTTATAGCAGGGCCCAAGAAGTTCTTTCTGATTCTCAACAGCCTTAGGCACACCAATCATTTTACCGTATATCCTTGACTCTTTTTTTTAATATAGCCATGGGGGTCTACTTATAGGTGCCTCAAATGATGGCAAAAAGTTTTTTTAACAAGCTAGATCAGGCCACACTCAATGTAATCTAGCATCCTGTCTCACACAGTAATCCACCAGTTGCTTCTGGGCATTCTCAGGCAGAAAGCCTGCTCTCAACTCATTGCAAATCCTGTCTGTCTCACTGAACTGGAGGCAGTACCTAAAGATCAGTTCTTGGAGTCACTGATACATCTGCCCTCCATGAATTTGTTTATTAGGAGTCCTACTGGATCAAGCCACAGCCCATGTAGTCCAGCATCCTGTCTCACACAGTGGCCCACCAATCACTTCTGGGCATTCTCAAGCAGAAGACAAAGGCAAAATCCTCACCTGCTCTCAGCTCCCTGGAAATAGACTTTAAATGTCTCTCCAGCCCCAAGATGGGACCAAGACTGCCTTTCTCTCCAACCTGGAGACAGTACCTGGGCATACATAATAGTAACCATTGATAACACCTGTCCTCCATGGATTTGTCTGTTTCTTAAATCTATCCAGGCTGGTCATTGTCACCACCTCTTCTCTGGGTGGAATAAATACTTTCCCTTGCTGGTCTTAATTCTTCTGCCCATGAGCTTTATAAGCGCCCCATAGTTCTAGTGTTGTTGTGCAACAGGGAAAAGAATATTGTTTTTACTCTTCCTATTTCTATTCTACGGAGGAATCCCAATTAACTGAGAAAAATGTGGGGGAAATTAGCAATTTGATGAGGATCGTGGTGCCAATCAGGAAGGTGAAGTTATAGGGTGCTTCCGCATTGGCCACCAAAAAATGGATCTAAAAAGATCTGTTTTTTGGCAATCCATCCTCCCTGTGATCCATCACAAGTAGTGACGATCCAAAAGGCCCTTGCATGTCCGCACACATATGGGGAGGCTGGATTCCGGAAGACGGATGGAGTAGGTGTTGTGCAAGATGCATCAGCACCCATTCTAAAAGTCCTCCAGCTCGCGCGCCAGCAACACCACCCCTAGAGCCGCGGGACCGGAGCATGCAGCTGCCAGTCCCCCCGTGTTCCTGGCAGCTCCTGCTTCCACCCTTCCCAACATGGCAGGTGGAGAGAAACTGTCCCTTCACCTGGCCGTGTGCGGAAGGATCCTGCTTCTGCACCCATCCAGGCAAAGAGACAGAGTCTTACATTTAATCCGGATTTCGGTGGCAAAACTGGTTTTAAAAACCAGTCTTGCATGCTGAAATGCGGAAGCGGCGTCCGCAAAGGGTCACAGAGGACTCCAGCGCGGAAGCCGCTTAAGGTAAGTGTTCTTAATCTGGTTTAGGGGGTGGTTAAAACGGTTTCCGCAGCTAGTGCGGAAACACCCATAGTCTCACAATGAGATAACAGGCTGATGTGCACAATTAAAGAGCAGTTATGCTGAACACTATTATCAATATTTATACCTATATTGATATAGATATAGATACAAGTAGAGAGGTGATGATGCACACAGGTAATGGAAGTTGGGGCCACAGGGCTCAGTGGGAAGATGCAAAGACTCCATGTGGTCACACCTAAGGGTTAATCCAGCTTCAGTCCACCTTCAGAGCCACAGAATACATCAGCAAAGTGGCCAGTCGTTTTCTTTCTACATTATCTATCCAAAAGGTGAATTTTCTGAGCTATTCACCACTGAAAGAAAACAGCTTGTCACTTTGCTGATGCGTTCTCTCGCTCTGAAAGGGGACTGAAGCTGGATTAAACCTTAGGTGTGACCACAGCCCATCTGAAGTAATATCAAATTGTACTTTGAGTGCCAGCAGGTTAAAGCTGGAGCACCATTTAGAGAGATCAAAGTGAAGCTTTCTGTTCAAGCTTTGGGCCCCTTGACACACTTGAAGGCCAAAGCCACAAACCACAGTTCCCAAAAGTGTGCAATTCCAAAGGGCTTGCACCAATGGCTACTTCCATCCTGGAGCAAATATGATTCCCCTCCTTCCTCATGTGCCTTGTCACCACTTCAATGCTCTCTAAACAGTGCAAATGAGTGACGTTTAAAAGCAGATAAATTAATATTGCACTTAATTAATCGTGGGATGCAAACTTTTCTTGCAGCTGTAAGAAAGCACTAGGGACTCTAGTAGAACTACAAAGACTTATTCCACAGTGGCTTCACTGATATTTAAGAGACACAAGTAACTTCGCTCTCCTGAAATCTGCTTAATATTTGACCATCCCAAAGCCCTTACCCTGAAACAGCAATTTTGCTCACCTCTTTTGCACTGCCTGTCTCCTCACCAGAAGCATAGATTTTGATGATGGACCCTATAACCTCCTTTTCTTTTGAAGTTCCAAGGATGACACGGCTTTGGTCAGATTCCCACGCTCTGAAGGAGAACCGAAGAAGATTGCTGAACAGAAACAGGCCTGACCTATGAGCCGAGCTGAATAGATAACAGCAGCAGGAAACCGCTCTCTTTTACTTCGTATAGCATGAAGAAAAGTTCTTTCCTCCTTGCTTGAAAAAGGGAAACTAAACTTGGATGCAAAAAAGGGCGGGGGAAGGCATCCGATTTCAGTCTCTTTTCCAGAGTGCCACCCATTCGTGCCTGCATTCTGAACTAAAGATGCTCCACAGTCTATAGATGCATCTCGTTTGGACTACCTCTTTGCTTCTCCGTTTAAATGCTGCTTATCAATAAACAGAAGCAAAGATCTGTTATTGGCTGCTTTCCTGTTCTGGTTAGAAAAGAAACAGCTTAAGCTGCATTCACATGCAGGGGAAAAAAAGAGGTGGCTTAGAGCTGGTTCATAAATGAGTTCATTCACAAGCCTGTCTGCTTCTCCACCCACTTGTGAACATTTTAAGCTAGAAAAAGTGAATTAGGGCCTTTTCACTCTTGGTCCTTGGAGACAGCCAGCATGCTCCAGCATGGAGCATTCTCATAGCGTGGAGCTCCAAGTGTGCAGGACCACCACTAACCACCAATAGCTGTGGAGCACTGCTAGGCACAAGCCTTCACATGTACTTCCATGCAAAGGTTGCCACCTCCAGGTTGCCTTAGAGGCCACCTCCAGGTTGGAGAGACACTCAGAATGCCCCTAAACGCCGTTTGCAGGGAATCGAGAGCAGGTGAAGATTTAGCCTTTGGGTGTCTCCAGACAGCAAATTAAAAATGTGGAGCTTACCTTTACTTCAAAATAAAGGCCCTACACAGGGGGAATGGGATGGTCCTTGTGTTCTCCAATACTTCACAGCAGCAGGGAGCTTCTTCCATTTATGTGCTTCCTCCTTCCCTCTCTGGTAGCCTTACTGTTTCTCAAAAATGTGGAGGAAAACAGCGAACACTGATGTGAGTGTAGGGTCCCCCTCTTCTTTGGAGCACTGGGATTAAATCTGTAGATACAGCACAGCATCCTAAAGACCTGCATGGCAGGTTGAAAGATGCTCTGAAGTGCCTGCAAAGTTTTCATTCTGCCTGAATGCAGCCTTCATCTTCTCAAGATGCCCAGAAGCAATTGGTGGGCCACTGGGTGAGACAGGATGCTGGACAGGATGGGTTGTGGCCTGATCCAGCAGGGCTCTTATGTTCTTATGTATGTGTGTGAACGCAGCCAAAGGTAACATTCAGGAACTATATGACTGTCATTTATGTGCTGGCTAGAAGTTGGGTTATGTAATAGAAGTTGGAGTCCAAACCGACTGACTGCTGGCAAGTAGGAAAAGGCTGAGCTAGTGTCAAGTGTGCAAGAGGAAATCATCCATGTCAGCTGTTAGCCAGCATAATGCAGTTAGAAGAGTGCTGGGGTGTTTCTACACTGGTCAGTAAACCAGACTAGCAAGTGCAGTTGGACCCTCCTTTCTGCAAGCTGGTATGGCCTAGAGGAGGAGGAGGAGGAGGAGGAGGAGGAGGAGGAGGAAGAAGAAGAAGAAGAAGAAGAAGAAGAAGAAGAAGAAGAAGAAGAAGAAGAAGAAGAGTTGGCTTTTCTACCCCACTTTTCTCACCCATTTAAGGGGACTCAAAGAGGCTGACAAAGCTTTCTATGCTTCTCCTGACAACAGAACAGGTAGGTGGGTGTGGTGACCCACTGCCCAACACCTTCCTGCCACTTGGTATTTGTCCCAGAATCTCCCCAATTCTAAATACCTAGGCACAGCATTGGCAGGGGTCTCCTACGTACACCCCCTTCTTGTTCTCTGAATACACACAAGAAGCCTTTCATCCAGCTGTTTGCTGGAGCTCTGCAAATAAGTTTCTTTCCCTCTTAAAGACACAGTGTTCCACTACTGGATACTTGGTTAATGCTTCGTGACCAAGCAAGCACTCAGACACTGTTTAAGGAGAACAGAATATTAGTTGCTTTATTGTTACAACACTCATGAATAGGCAACAGTCTAGAACTTCAATATTGATAAACAGAATAAAGACTCTCAATGAGACACTGTCTCAGGACTCCCAAGTAAACTTCTCTCAGGTATGTAGTTTACATGAGCCCGTCTCTCCCTGCCCAGTCTCAGTGAATCAACTCAGGAAAAGAACCTCAAACCCCTGCTGGATGGCCTTATATAGTCTACCTCAGGATGTTGGCGAGTCCTGATTGGCTATCCCTAAAAGCAAACTTCCTCCTCCCTCAGAGTTACAGCCAGCCATGCCCACTAGCCTCCTTCCAGCATGTATACTGGGACTATACTGCTTAATATAATCTTACCTTATTAACTCAGTCATCACAGTGGGGCTGTGAGAGCTGTGACTAGCTCGGAAGAGAGCTATGACTAGCCCAAGGTCACCCAGCCAGCTTCATGGAGCAGGGCAAAATCAAACCCGGCATTCCCAGCTCCCTAACGACTAGACCAAACTGGAAGTCCCGCCTCTTTATGCCCTGCCCCCATAGACTGCCCTTTGGGACAAGGTGTTCCTTAGACCACATCCCTGTGGAAGGGATACTCTTAGAATGCTTGCTGGTCCAGTATACTGGCTAGTGTATATACCTACCAGTTTAGAGTCACTAGTCTAGGAGTGGGGAGTAGGGAGTAGGGATGGAAATGAGTATTGATCACATCCGAAATCAGTACGAATTAGTACCAATCTGTACATTCGCATTCAAATTGATTATTGGCTACATTTGGAGACTGACAGTTGAGTGTGAAGCAAATGCTTTCATGCGTTAATTTGAAGCTTCATTATATTTGTGAAGGCAGGGAGACTGCAAAGTGGCTGTGGAGACAGATGTGTGGTGGAGTCAGAGTGGATTCAAAGCAGATTCAGAGCAGATTCAAAGTGGATTCAGAGCAAATTCAAAACTAGAGTGGATTCAAAACGGATTTGGGGGGATTTGGAGTTGTGACTGGCAGCAGGGACTTGAATAGGGATTCAAAGAACATTCAAAGAACATTCGCAGTGGATTCAAATCCCGCCACATTTGGAATAGCTCTATTTGTATGAATGCAAATTTCCTTCACATTCACTTAGATGTAAATCAAATACACACAAAAATCTTGCACAGTGGGAGACCTAGTGGGGAGACATGTGCTCAAATCCCAGTTTGAACAGAAGCTCACTAAGTGACCTTAGCCAACTCTGCCTTCCAACCCAATCTCCTTCAGAAGGATGGTGTGGGGATAAAATGCTGCATTTTTATCCAGGTGAAAGACTTTCTCCTCCATCAGGTTCCTTCTTTTGCACTGTGAAAAGGAGTAAAAGAAGTCTACTGAAGAAAGGAAACCTTCAACTTCTGTATGTTTCAACAAAGCTGATAGGAACGAACACAATGGTACAAATAAAATGGTCTTGTGGTTAGGGAGCCAGACTCTTATCTGGGAATACCGGGCTCGATTCCGCCCTCCCCCATGAAGCCAGCTGGGTGACCTTGGGCTAGTCACAGCTCTCTTCTAAGCTCTTGCAGGTCTACCCACCTCACAGGGTGTTCTGTTGTGGGGGGAAGAATAGAAAAGCTTTGTCAGCTGCTTTGAGTCCCCTTAAATGGGTGAGAAAAGCGGGGTAGAAAAGCCAAGACTTATTCTTCTTCTAGAAAAATAACAACAAAGTAAACCCTAATAGGAGGGTGTAGGCAGAGCTGTATGTACAACATAGATCATTTTCTTCACCTCATAACCTACCCTTCGTATTCCAATGCGCAGGTCTGAATTTTCCGGAATTTGAAAATTCAGCCTTTGGAAGAAATGTTAGGTTTGACCCATTTAATAGGGCTATGCTCCAAACTTGATAGAAGCCAGATTTTATGAAACCCGGAAGTTTAAGCCTTGGAAATTCAAGATTTTATTTTATTTTTTTAAAACAATTTTATTGGTATAAAACACTCTTCAACATTAATAAAATAAAATTAAGATTTTTCAAGATTGGCCCAGCCTGTGAATGAATTTCCATCCATCAGAAAAGATGACTGAAAATGGAACTTCCATTCTGTCAGCTTCTCAATATGGAAACAATTAAGGAACAGCATCTTCAATTTCAAAAGAAATATTATGGGAAACTGAAGCATTAATTGCCCTTTAGACGCCGGCACAGCCTGGGAAAAATCCCCACAGGCCTGAAAATGTGCATTGATGTGCAAAGTCATCATTAAGTGACATGTCATGACGATGTGCATCCCAGTGGAGATCAGGGGCCTGGAGATGTGGTGAGATTAGTTCCATTTTTGGAAGGGGAGAAAAAAAATGCTCTCTAATTTAAGAGTAAGTGGAGTGATTTTGAAGAAGTTGGAAAGCATTCTTCACACCATGGAAAAGCACCCCTAGTAGTTCCAGATCATGGAGGTGTGCCATTTACACACCTCCCACATTCTGGATCAAGGCTTGTGGTCCTCTTGCAGACTTGATTAAATGGGTCTTCAAGACACTCTGAGTAAGGGTCTCCTTAATCCAGGACTCCCTCCATCCATTGCAGATGGAGCTGGACCAGTAGAGGTCTGGCCTCCTTGATGGACATTAATGTGGCAGGCAGTGATCTGGAATAAGCTGCCGTAGGGGTGTGCACAAATGCAATTTTTGGGATTTGATTTGATTCAAATCAAGTATTTATTTATTTATTTATATTTCTATCCCGCACTATACCCGAAGGTCTCAGGGAGGGTAACAACTTTTAAAATCCAGCATAGCAAAAGAAACAATATTAAACCAACACTTTAAAAAAAAGCACAGTATCAGTTAAAACAGTAGTGTTTGCAGTGTGGGGGGGACATAACCAACATTTAGCCCAGTGATGGTGAACCTTTTGAGCTGGGTGTGTCAAAATTCACAAGAAAACCTAGCTCAACTCAGGTGCTGTGTCACATCTAGAAATATCCAAAATTTTGTGATATTTGTAGCTCTAGTAAAAAAGTTATATTTTTGATATATGTATTTTATTAAAAGCAAAAACAAATAATTCTTTACATTAGTGACTTTTGTTGCTGAATTTCGTTTGCTAAATTTTCAATTGAAAGTTGGCATTTCGTACACTTCAAGAACAAGCAAGCACTACACGCCCAGGGGCCAGGGTGACCAGGTGTGTCACCCAAAAGGGCTTGGCGTGTCACCTGTGACACGTGTGTCATAGGTTGGCCATCATTGATTTAGCCAAAGGCCTCAGCAAAGAGGTGCCTTCCTGAACCTAATCAGAGAAGGAGCCTGATGCACCTCAAGGGGGAGACTATTCCATAGCCTGGGGGCCATTACTGAGAAGGCCCTCTCCCAGGTGCCCACCCATTTACTGCTGAAGGTGGTGGAACAACCAGGAGGGCCACACCTCCAGACCTGCATGGGCAGGTCAATATGGGAGAAAGCGTTGCTTTAGATATTTGGAGCCCAAGTCATTTAGGGCTTTATAAGTCAAAGTTAACACCTTGAATTGGGCTGGGTAGTGAATTGGCAGCCAGTGCAACTCTTTTGAGACTGGTGTGACATGCATCTGGACAGCTGTCCCAGTCAGCACCCAAGCGGCTGCATTTTGCACTAGCTGCAACCTCCGAACCGTTTTCGTCCTGTACAAATATCCTAAAATTCTATTCGATTCAAATCTTTAAAATTAGCATTTACCCACATTCATAAATACCATAAAATCCCACCCTAAAGAATATTTGACAACCAATACCTTACATCTTCTACTAATAGGGCCAACAATATTAAGACGCTATTTTCATATGCGCTGTTCTCCGATTATCAGAAATGCAGTTCCAATAGCAGGGCTTTTCATATTAAGAATATCTCACATTGACCACTAGAGGGCATTGGAAGAAGGGAGAGTTAGCTTAGGTTACATATCAGTATGTTGGAGAAGGTAAAGATCATCATGAAGATAAAGGCTGGTTAGTCCTCTCCCCTGATAAGGGGCGACATGCACAGAAACATGTATAAGTGTAGAAACTAGGGATGTGCATGAATATTCAAAGACATTAAAAATTCCATCGAATTCGTCCAAATTTTGACATTCAAATTTGAATCAAATGTCCATGAATTTGAATTTAAATATTTGAATAAATTTTGAATTTTTGAATCTATTTGTCTGAATTATTCAGACATTCGTATGTGTACAGGTTCGTACATGATGTGTACTTGCATGTACGCATCTTTCTGTACAGGACAAAAATGGGATGCATGCAGGATAACTACGGGATGCATACGGACGTGTACAGATGCGTACAGATGTGTACAATATGCATAACGATGCGTACAGGCACATACGAATGTTGTTGACATTCGTAAGGGCAAATTTGAATCAAAAATTCAAAAGAATAGAATTGAATTTGCTTAATTCTAAATGAATTTGGGTAAATTTGAATTTAAAAGATTCAAATCAAATTGAATTTTCAGATATACAATTCTAATCAAATCGAATCCCGAAAATTACATTCACGCACACCCCTAGTAGAGACATCTTCCACACATGTAACAAATTTCTATAACATGTCTCAGTTTCATAATGGTGACCTAAGGTCTGGCTAGGGTGGTCATCACACCTACCTTATCCTGATTCCTTTGACCTCTTTCTTTTAGATACTTTCTCTTCTGTCCCACCATCCAAGATGGAAACATCAAGAGAACCTACACAGGATCTTTCTGCACTCATCATGAATCCTGATTAGGAACCAACAAAGCCCTCTTCCAGGCCTCATCAGTCCACACATTAATGCAAATCTGTGACACACACACACCTTGCTGACATACTCCACAGCGGGACCTGATCCAGAAGTCACTCCTCTAGGTTTGGGACTAATGGAGACTCATTTCAGCAACCTGGCAAAATGCATCCTCTGATGGCTCCAATGCTTGGAACTTTGTTCCAAGTCCTTTGAGTGCTTAGAGCCCAGGACCTGAGCAATTGCTGGCCTCAACCAGCGATGGCATGCACACCTCACTGTTCCTGACCATGCCTTTCCATGCTCCAAAACCAGAAGGCCTGGATGGTCCAGATCTACTGGTGGAGACCACAGAAAGATACGTGTGGAAAGGCCCATAGTTTCCAAAAAGGGAAACTCCTTGGCTCTAGAATGAAGAACAAATTGGCCTTCGTTACTCAACCCATACAAGGCTAATTGCTTCAATGGAAATCATTTCATAACACTTGCCATGGGAATTTTACCGGTACCCGCTCAATTCAAAATTTTATTTAGAAGGAAGCCCAATAATATTTCTGATCTGGAAGCCAACACTTATTTTGCTTCTCCTTCACGTGCCTGGACATGGGTCACAATAGTTGTTGTAAGAGTTGTTAACAACAGGGTTCTTAATATATCAAGAATTAGGATGAACAAAGGTCTGAAGTTTATCTTGAAGTGAAGAAGACATATGTATTTTAATACAGTATATTCATAAATTGCCTTGCATCTACATTTTAACATTAGTCTTTTGATAACTTAATTTAAAAACTAAAAAAAGATTGCATTTGGGGGAAAAGATCAAACTAGAAAATTTCCTTTGATAATCTTCCCTCCATCATGTTTTAATAAAAAGTAGCTCAAAATCTGGTGCAGAGTGATCAAATGTGGCTTCCAGTTGGAACCATGTTCTTCTCAAGTCCTCCAATTTGGTCAAGTGGTTAAGGAGCCCGACTCTTATCTGGGAATACCGGGTTCGATTCCGCTCTCCCCCATGAAGCCAGCTGGGTGACCTTGGGCTAGTCACAGCTCTCTTCCGAGCTTTCATAGCCCCACCTACCTCACAGGGTGTTCTGTTGTGGGGAGAAGAATAGTAGCTTTGTCAGCCGCTTTGAGTCCCCTTAAATGGGTGAGAAAAGCAGGGTAGAAAAGGCTTGATCTACAGGATGCTTTTGATGCCACTGTTGAATAAAGCCCAGCTCCACCTGTTTCAGTCCAGCTTCAGTGCACAATCAAAGTGAAAACCTTCCTGTGCTGTGTGGACTATGCTGGCCCATGCAGCATGTATCTGTTGGCACAAGCCATACTGGAGCAGGGTATCAAGAGCTGTACACAGCCAGCCAGTTGTAGCTCAGCCTGAAACAGTGGGCAGGTGCAACATGTATCAGTGAAGGCAGACAAGCCAGAACCAAGTGGAAAATAACATAACTTTCCATTTCAACTGTGTTTGGCCTGAGGACTTAATGGCCACTAAGTGCGAGTTCCTCAGAATCCCACCCTTCTTCGAAAGCCTAGCAATTTCCCTGACAATATACTCAGAGAAGCAACTGTAAACTGTAAACATCCTGTTAAAACTCTGGTTGCAAACTGCAGTTTCTTCCCAGGGACGCCTAACAAAGATCCCCGTGGTATGGGTGGGGAGCAGCTGAGAACTTCCAGATGATTTTGAGAACCGAAGGGAGAGTGAAGAGACAGAACCAGTTGCAGAACTCTTAGGAGATCAGCTGCTGGAAAACAATAGTATGAGAAAGGCTACTGTCCCCACATTCTGCTTGTGGGATACCCAGCGGTCATGTAGTGAGCCAAAGTGAAAAGAAGGTGATAGACTAGCAGGTCTTCACTTCAATCCCTAGATATGCTGCTTGGTCCTTTTCAAGTCTTTTGGGTGATGCATCTAAGTTTATATCTCAGGAAGATGATGGGGGCAATGGCAAACCATGGAACTTGGAGGCAACTCCTTGGCATCCAATGGGAATGCTACAGCTGTGTAATGCTGCCTGCAGCAACCACAATGTAGCAAGGATTGCTGCCAGGGAGAACTCTTGGAGAGTGTGAGTAGATACCAGATGGTTTTCAGTCTCTTGTAGGAGTGTGCAAGAATGCAATTTTCGAAATTCGATTCTAATTGAATATCCATGAACTGCCATCCATGCAGTTCATAACTTGCCATTACACTTCGGCTACATTATAGACCATCAAACTCTAATGCATCTTTGAATTTGATGGCCTTAAACTTTCCATAAGCGTAATGGAAAGAGGGAAATATCACGTCTATCCAAAGTACTGTTTTATCCTTCATCGGAACAGTGCAGATATAAGTGAATTATTGGGTCCATTAAAAAATTATTTTAGCCATCAGTGAGGGAGATTTTACCCTTGGGTTTCATGATTTTATTACGTGTGCATATATGTGATGCTTCCACACTACTTGAAGGTAACAAAACTTGGATATTGAATGTCTTTGGAGAACAGTATGTTGTGCCCCCACCCCACCCCTGCAAGTGCCCCTACCCCTTAACACCTTAAAAAGAAAATGCTTCAAGTTCTAGGGTTGGGGAAGCATCCCAGATTATGATGTGCTGCTTATTCCTTCTATCTAGTGTATTTGTTATTTCTATCCTCCCCTATGCCTGAAGGCCTCAGTGTGGGTTAGAATTATATCACAATAAAAATAGATTAAAACCAGAAAAACAGATAAAGGGCCTTTTTACATTCTGCCTAAAGGGACAGCCTGAGGATACTCCTCCCACCTGGACCATCTGTTCTGCATGGAGCCATTTCAGTTCTGGAAGCAGCTATGCCCATGCCAGACCATCCCTTGGCCAGAGACCTGTGGAGCAGCTGGGATGAAGGTACAGCCTGGCACGCATCCTGTGCACCCTCTTGGACACAGTGAAGGCTGTGTGGGATGGGGCAGTGCAGCTACACAGTTGTGCACTATGCCACCCACATGTTCACTGCCACGGTGGGGCAATCGGCACTAGTACAGTGGTGATTGCACTTACCCAGAATTTGGTGCTTCTGCTATCCAGCCAGGGGGACTGTCCAACACGCCTGGAGCCACTTCCAGAACAGAAGTGGCTCTGCATGATACAGATGTTCCGTGCTGGAACATCCCCAGGATGTATCTTTAGGACAACTGGGAAAATCCCCACAGTTAGAAAAGGTGAAAACCTGAGGCTGTTGGTCACACCTTCAGTTTGAACCTTCTTCAGTCTATCTTCAGGCCTGACTGCTCACACCTTTTCATTTCTATCTGTTTTATTTGTGGACTTTTCACCCTCCATTTGGACTTCCCCTGCATGGAAAGTCCACAAATAAAGCAGATAGAAACGAAAAGGTGTGAGTAGTCAGGCCTGAAGATGGACCGAAGAAGGTTTAATGTGAAGGTGTGACCGTGGCCTTTGCCAACATATGCCATGCAGTATTTGCCTGCCTTAGTTACTCATTGCCTAAGCCTTCAATCCATTTATTTCTATGCATTTTGGGAGCCATGATATACAACCGTGTTTCCCTTTTCAAGAATTAACTCTTCAAGTGTCTCTTTTCTAAGCAGGCAGGACCTTACAGGCCGTATTGGAAAGATGCCTCCGGTTGTTTAAAAAGGAAAGAAAAGAGAGGATGACACAAGAGGAGGAGCAAAAGGGTGGAGGAAAGGGTTTATAGTGATAGCGTAATCACAGTAATCCATCTGTTAATCAGAAGCCCTGAAGAAGAGGAACAGAGAGGTGTCACTGGCAGGGGAAAGAAGAGGGAGAAGACAGACCTGAATCATGAGCAACTCAAGCTACGAGAGACCACCAGATGATGACCTAGCAACAGGGGATCCACCCATGTACTCTGAAAAAGACCCAAGTGAAAGATCTCAACTGCTGGAATCTTCTTCTGAGGCAGCACCCCTTCTAGGCAATGGGGCAATTACCTCATCCCAATACCAAACATGGTTTGGTGTTACTGCTCCAGGAGGCTACCAAAATCCACATGTTCATCCTCCACCAGGTGTGATTATCAGACTTACCCAGCAGACCTATGAAAATGATTACCTGGAGTTTTCCATCTTCACCATGTTTTGCTGCTGCTTTCCACTGGGCCTGGCTGCCTTCATTTTCTCATTAAAGGTGAATTTCTCCGTTTTTTTTCTTCTCTCTTTCCCTATCTCTGATGGAGAGGCAAAATGGAAATGGGAAATTGGTGAGGACAGACATAGGTCTTTTCTGCACTGGGATTTATTTCAGGATATTTTCCAAAATAGGTGCCTGTTGTCCTCATGCCAAGGTAAATGACACCCTTATTGCTTCAGTTCAAATAATTTCCTTGTGAGCACATGAGGTGAGGTCACTGCTAAATTTCAGCTTCCATTTTAAACTGAGGTTTGTGTTTCTCCAAGATGGAGTCTGTCTGGTACAAGGATTCCAGGCCTCTCTGGTCCCTTCCCTGTACTTTCAACATGTCATATTTGTTCAGTAGACTGAGGCAGACCTCAGCAAGAGGAAGCAGGCACAATTTGTAACACTGACCAGTCTCGCCTTTCTATTCACCCAATTTCTCTCCCATGTTCTCCACTGCTCTTACCCAGCTCCCCATCTCTTTTTCTCTTATGTTCCAAGTAATGTATATTTTTAATGACAAGGCTGAAGAGGAAGTTATTCCCTTAGAAAGGTGTTCTGAATTTCTTCAGCCATTGTAATTCAAACTGCTAACAGGCATGGTTCTTAAGAAGTCACATCTATGTCCAAGGGCATCCCTACTACCGAGTAAATCTAACTTTTTGCTGAGAGATGGGTGTAGTTTTGACTGATGTGTGCAATTACAATGCAACTGCCAAGATGCCTTCACAGTGCCTTCACAACAGTGGCCATGTCGATGGCAGTGGTATCTTCCCGGTGCCTTTGAAGATGCTTTAGGCCTATTTGCACTTAGGCCTCTGGCACATAATTAGCACAGCTCTGCAACAGGCCATTCACTCTTGCAGGAAGCTGGTCCACCAAGAAGTGTGCCAGCCTATCCCAGAACTCTGCTAATTGTGGCCAGAGTGTGGAGGATGAAATCATGCTCCACACCCAGCCCAACGTTAACCCTGGGTGTACCTGATCCATCCAGCAGGGTCAGCATTCACATTGCTCCCTGCCAGACAGCTCAGGAGTCAGGCCCTACGAGCTAGCAGCCTGGTGTTTGGGGCAGGACTGGACTGTCCCAGGGTGTGTTGGGGTCCTGCAGGCTCCCATCGGCCCAATCAGGGCAGTGGCAGCTAGCAGGGACCTTCCTGGTGCCTGCTCTCACCCAGGGGTGCATGCTACCTCCCAGGCCCCGTGCCCCACTTACCTGTCCAGACTGCTGGTCTGGAGGGGTCCTCCTGCTGCTTGTTGAGACAGATCTGCTGCATTTTGCGCACGTGCATGATGCAATGTCACTCCCACTTACAGCCCATGGGTCCCCAACACACCCCGGACTGGTCCAGTCCCGCCCGCAGCATCAGGTTGCTAGGTGGTGAGGCTGATAGGCCCTAATGGTGGCAGCCCAGGGATGGGACATCTGGCTACCGTGGGGGCAGCAGTGGCTGGTATACATTGGGGACATCTTGACCATTCACACCTTGGCCAGTAAGGGACGCACTGAGAATGCATCCCTTACCGGCCACTGTGAATGGTCAAGCTATCCCCAATGTGTACCAGCCTTCGTGTGAAAAGGCCTCTTGTATCTACAGTGAAGGTATCTTTGCGTTGCCTTCAGAGGCACCACACCCCTGCTACCTGGACTCACCATTTGATTGACAGGGGTGTGGGCCAATTACATTGCTTGTTGGAGGTGCTGTGGGGCCGATTGCATTGCAGTTTCGATGGTTCTTATGGTGGTGGAGCAAGATTTGGGCCTCTGCAGAAAGGGCCTTAAAATCTATTGCTGAACTTTACTGTTGGTCTGTGTGACTCTTCATGAGCCAATACAACACTGGCTTTTTTAGAATAGTTTACTAATGTCAACATCAACATGAAGTAGATGTTCTCCTTGTGTTTCTTCTCATACATCCTTTGCTTGTCTCTCCCTAGACCCGAGGAGAGAACCGAAGAGGCAACTTTGAGTCAGCACGGCAGTATTCCAGGATGGCACACAACTTGGCCATGAAAGTGCTGAAGTTTGGACTGGTTGTTTTGGTAGCTGTTGCTATCATCATAATTGTCGTGTGTGATCAGTTATTCTATGATAAGATGAACTAGCTCCCTCCCATCCCCCGAGGATGTGTTGCAGCATTGACTCAAAACCTCCATGCCAATTTTGCAAGAGAGAACTTCCTGATGGCTTTATGGTATCACCTCTGCTCATCTGACTTGATATCCGGCAATGAGATACAAGAACTACAGTGAAATGTGCTTGAGAGGACATTCAGTGACTTGAAAGTTCCTAACAAAAGACTTGTTATGGTCCATCGATGGCAAGTATTGAACATCGTTTGATGACTTCATGGTGTCTAATTTCTCAAAGAGGAAACACTGGTACATTACACAGTTAGAATATATTGATATCAATTGTAGGGACTTTTTTAAAATTCAATTCGTATCAAATCAAATGCAAGAAAATTCATATTCGTTCACATAGATCCTCTTCAAATGTGGTAGGATTTGCATTCAATATGAATGTTCAATCCCATACGAATCCCATACAGATCGTCATACAAATGAATCAAAACATTCTATTCAAATGCAAATGTCAGTCTTCAGATGTGCCAATGTTCAATGCAAATGTCCAAATTCAAATTCAAATGTCCAAATTCAGCTGAATTCATACGAATTTCAAATATTATGAATATTTGTGCACATTTTGATCAATCTCCTTAAAAAGCCTGAGCCTGGTGGACTCTCTAAAAGTATCATTCTGTTTCCTACATTTTCTTCCTTTTGTAGATTTCTTTCTCCAGTCCCTTGATCTTTCCCTTGTTCTCCCTGCTGCCTATTTTTTCAGCCTGCATGCTTAAATTTCCCAGCATGCTTCGATCTGCCACTCATTCAACTTCACATTTGACCAGAAAGTCCATGCAGGCCTCTGCAGCTGTTGAGTGGCAAGGTGGAGCTCAACATTGCAGGGATGGGAAGGGGAGGGGCCATACCTTCCCAGATGTGAAATCCCACCCATCAGTGGCAGGCATTGGCCAGAAGGATATGGAAGGGACAGCCCAAAAGGCAGATCTCCCTGAATAGTCCGGTAGCGTTCCCAAAGGAAAAAAGCGGGCTAGCCTCCAAAACAGGATCAAGAACAGTTTTTCTGAGGACATTTTTTTCTGCAGATTTTAGCAATATAGTCCTCGTAAATTCCAGGAATAAAAAATTAAATGGGATGGAAATGGACTGGATTTACATTGAATTTTGTATGGGAATGCACCCATAGAGGAATTTTCTCCAAAAAGCTTTGGTTTTCCCCAATGGTAAGTTACACAGGGGGAGAACTTTAGAAATGTTAAAAAATGAAAATCTAGTAACTTCCTTTGCTGCCAAGAGGACAGTTACCACAAGGAAGGGTACCAATTAAATTTTCTGGAACCGAGTTCACTTCATATCAATCAAATTCTCCATGGACACACACTTATCATAAAAAGAGATATAGGATGGACTGCTCCAATGAGACGATCAGCTGAAATTGCCCACCACCTGATCCAGTCCAGGTGACCCAGAACAAGGTCATCTGCATTTGGACACCTGTTCTAGAACAGCCCCCACACCAGCCCTGAAACTTGTGTGTTTTAGAACTAGCTATGACAAAGCCATAAAATACACAATCCCATAAAAGAGTAATTGTCACATAAAAAAGAACCTACCAACCATAGCACGTGTGTTCTGAACAGCACTATTGTTCTGCCTCATTTAATTTTCCTTTGAACTTCTTCTCTTCTTGGGAGAGAGTTTGTCCCAAACAACTTCCAAATGCATCATCATTATAGGTTCAACTCCAGGGGCTATCTGTTTCCTAACACAATGTCTCGTGCAAAGCGGTGGGTTTTTTGTTTTTTTGTTCGGCTTGGTATTCTTTTATTCTAAGGGTGTGATCATACATGTGTTAAACGATGCCCCTAGGGAGAATCTGAGAGCTAGGGGACCATTATAAAATGCATGTTACCACATCGCAATGAATTTCCTTGTGCAGCCCTTTTGCAGACATGAAATAATAACTCTTGGGGAGAATCAGAGTTTGCATTGGATAGTGTGGGAGGCCACGAGGCTCCTTTAACCAATCGTAGCTTACCAGGACACTAATCAATCAGATCCATGCAAAACTGAGCTGCCAGCAGCTAATGAGAGGTGATTACAGAACACAACAACATCCACAGCCCATCGCAGGGTTGGGCTATGTGTGGTGCACACTAGTTGACAATAGTGTAACATCTGCTAAGGCAAGAGGTGTTTCTTGGTTGTAAATGCCTCCTGGAAGTGCAGATGCACCTGGCTAGATATTAACCTACCATGAACTACAGGACCAAGTGCAAATTGGACTACAAGCAGCTGGAGGAGCCCACATCCTGGTCTGATCCACGTGTCTTGGAACAATGATGTCCACATTTGGACAGCTATTCCAGGACAAAAGCACACCAGCCCCAAAGCATGTGCAAACTTCAGAACTAACTCTGAGGGCTTCCAAGGCCAGGAATGGACATTCCTCACTTCAGAACCCCCAGAAGACCATTTCAGAAGCATGCTTTGGTGTGACATCAAAATGAGTCATCCTATTAAATTGGAACACGTGGAAGTATCTGCCTCTGCCTTGCTCCGTGCTCTGGTTTTAGCAGTTGCTAAACCACTGGCAGAAATTTTAAAAAGTCTACAGGTATCCCATAATAGGTGACCATTTGGGAGGACATCTACGTAGGTCATTTCCGCATTTCCCTTCCCATGTGCTGGATGGGAAAGGAGTGCAATTAACCAACATTGACTAGCACTCACACTTGGAGCATTAGTCAACTTTAGCCCCTCCTTTCCCCTGCAATCTAATACTTACCTTGTTTGATCCAGGGTTCAATCCTCCTCTGGGTGCCACCATTTTGGTTCTGGCGCCATCCGTAAGTGTGCGTGTGTCAGTGCCGTTGCACTGATAATGCTGATACTCTGCTCACATGCAGTTGTGTTTATGGTTGTCTGAGGTACCAGCACACTTGTGTGGCACCACTGGAGCAGTGGAAGAAGAGCAAATGCTCCTGCCCCAGATGCTTGAGGTAAGTCTCTGGTTAATGTTGGTTAACATGTGGAGCACCTAATCATAAGAACATAAGAACATAAGAGAAGCCCTGCTGGATCAGGCCACAGCCCATCTAGTCCAGCATCCTGCCACACACAGTGGCCCACCAAATGCTCATGGGCAGTGCAAGCAGAGACAAGGACAAACCTATTCCTGCCCTAGAATCCCAGAAAATGGCCTTAGAAGCTCCCCAGTTCCCACCCCCATCCCCACCCTGAAAGATGCACCTAGGCATTCATTCTAGTAGCCATTGATACATCTGTCATCCATAAATTTGTCTAACCCTACCTTAAAGCCATCTAGACTGGTAGCTGTCACCGCCTCTTCCGGCAGCACATTCCGTAAGCCGATGACCCTCTGGGTGAAGAAATACTTCCCTTTGTCGGATCTGGATCTCCTACCCATCAGCGTCAACGAGTGCCCCCTGGTTCTAGTATTGTGTCATAGAGAAAAGAATTTTTCTCTATCCACCTTTTCTATACCATGCATAATATACTTCAACCATGTCCCCTCTTAAACGCCGTCTCTCCAGACTGAAGAGGCCTAGACGTTGCAGCCTGGTTTCGTAAGGGAGGTGTTCCAGACCCTTAATCATTCTGGTTGCCCTTCTCTGCACCTTCTCTAGTTCCACAATATCCTTTTTGAGGTGTGGTGACCAGAATTGTACACAATATTCCAAATGTGGCCTCACCATAGATTTATAAAGAGGCAAAATGACACTAATAATCAACAATTTGTGTACTTCTGGTGAGGGTGGACCCACTTGGAGGCTCTAACAGCCTACTCCACATGCAAATCCTCTTCACCAGAGGTTCACTAGTAGTGCACTAGAGGCCATAGTGTGGATAGGCTTTACCTGTCTAGTCTATCATCCGTTCAATGCAGACAGAACATATTAGTTGGGAGCAGGGCCTCCCTTTTGACTGCATCAACCTGTATAAGGGAAGCCACTGCATCATTTCTTGCCCTCTGCTACCTAATTCTAAAGCAATACTTATTTCCACTATTTTACACTTCCAGCAGATGCAAAGTCTAAGTGTATAGTACACAAGGCCAAGGAAGATACAGTCTGGGTGTGTAGTTTTAGTGAGACTGAGAGGCAAAAATGGAGAACCTGGTGTTTGATTTAGGTTTACAAGCATGATGAACCACAAATTCCACCTTGTAAACTTTTTTCCAACTTCCTTTTGCCTGCAGTTTTGTCCTCCGCTGGCAGTTACTTTTATTTGCTTTGTCTTTCTTTATATTTACTTTCCACGGCTTTTATGGTTTCCAGAATGTCTTTTTTCTTTTACTAACCTTCCTCTCTTTTTAACCTTACAAATTAGACACGTCAGTGAAATTCATTTTGCAAAATTTTATGAGATTTTGCTCTCCTTCATGACCTTTAGTCAGTTGTCCTTCCTTTTACTATTCAGTTGGAATTTTGTGCCTGGATGGAATTTAATCTCACTCTTTCTATCCCTCTTAGGAGTCTTTCAGATGAGGAAATGTCAGGGACGTTTCAATGGAAAAAAGAAATATATAATCAGAAAATAATCACACATGCATGCACTCACTCACATAGTCACAACCATTTTCGCATAAGAACATGGGAGGCATCCTGCTGGATTGGGCCAGAGCCCATCTAGTCCGGCATCCTGTCTCACACAGTGGCCCACCAATTGCTTACGGGCATCTCAAGCAAAAGACAGCCAAAACCTTCACCTGGGATATTTTTACATTTCCCTTCCCTTCCAATGGATGGGAAAGAAGTGCAATCAACTAACACTGACTAGAGATCACACTTGTAATCACTAGTCAATGTTAGCCCACTCCCCACATGATCAGACACTTACCTCTGTTCAATCACTGGGCCGATTCTCCTCTGGGTGCCGCCATCTTGACTGCGGCACCCAGTGTGACTGCATCTGCATCGATGCTGTTGCTAGGACAAGGGTGATGCTCTGTGCAGTCCCAGTCATATCAGGAGGCCAGCGGAGTTGCCAGCACTTCCCCATCCAGCAGAGGTGTGAATGCTCACTGGCTCAACACAACAGTTAAGTTTCTGGGGAAGGTTAAGTAGCTTGTGGAACACGATTTCATGATCCATGGCTAGTTCATGATAGGTGAGCATCTGAGAAGGCAGGGGATGCTTGGAGGCTGTAACAGCCTCCTCTAAGTGCAGATGCAGCTGTCCAGATGCTCACTTATTATGAATTATGGGCCAAAGTGTGAATTGGATCCTGCTCTTAAATCTCTGCAAATGTCTTCCATCCATCCATCCATCCATCCATCCATCCATCCATCCATCCATCCATCCATCCATCCATCCATCCATCCATCCATCCATCCATCCATCCATCCATCCATCCATCCATCCACATTTTTATCCCACCTTCGATCTGGAGGTCTCCAGGTGGGTAACAACATTTAAGATCAAATGTTATTAAAACAATAACAGAATGTATTAAAGCATTAGAGATATCCTGCCTGTCTCTCCAACCTGAGGACAGTACTTAGGCAGCCATTCTGGTAGCCCATTGACATAACTGCCCACCATGTTGAGTGAGGCAGCGGCAGGAAGCTACCATGTTGAGTGAGGCAGCGGCAGGAAGCCACCCTGTTGAGTAAGGCAGGAGAAGCACAGTCCAGCCATGAAGTCCCTCTCACATGGGCTTTGCATCAGGCAGGTGCCCAGCTATGGCGGCAGAGGGACAGCAAGTCTGAATGTAGCAATTCCATGCACAAAAAGCTGGCTTCAGCTCCAGGCGGGCACTGGATCTTAGACATGCTGCTGATTGGTCCGTGCATGGCAGGAAAGGAGTGGTGACTGACGGCTGAAGGCTCCAATCACGTGGCTTCTGGGGCAGCCGTCTTGAAATCTGTGCTACTGCGTCCGCACAGTGAAGGCAGAATCTGTCCCTCGCAATCCATCCTTCCCACGCATGTGCAGACGGAAGGGGTGTTGGTAGATCCGTATCTACTAGATACAGATCTACCTTAAACTGGATTTAGTAAATCCGGATCTAGCTTAAACCAGATTTAGTAAATCTGGATCTACCTTAAACCGGAGTTAGTAAATCCAGATCTATTCTAAACCGGTTTTAGTAAATCCGGATGTAATAGATCTGGATTTAAAATGGTAAGTGCGGAAGCAGCCATACTGTCTCTTGTTTGTCATAACTCAGCTTCCTAGAGTGCCCCCTTGATTCCAGTGTTGTGCAGTAGGGAAAAGATGTTTCTCTATCCACCTTTTCCACACCATGCATGATTTGACATACTTCAATCAGGTCACAACTGGAACACCATCATTCATGGCTGAAAAGGCCTAGATATTGCAGTCTGCTTGATCTTTCTGGTTGTCCTTTTCTGCACCTTTTCCAGTACCACAATATCCTTCCCTGACCTGTGGTGATCAGAATTGTACTCAGTACTTCAAATATGGTTTCCCCAAAGCTTTATAACAATAATGTGTGCCTTTCCTAACTACCCCTAGCACTGAGTTTGCTTTTTTCACTGCTTGGGCAACACTTTCATTGTGTTTTCTGCCAGAAGACCTTTCTGACAAAGAAAGGCTTGTCACAGAAAGCTCAGGCCTAGGAATATGAGCAAATATTCAACACATTCATGGGGAAATAGTGATCATTCCAGAAGTTCTATCTTCTGGAATACCGCTGTATTTTGTAACATTTAGCCATCATCTAGGGGTGGCCCATGTCTTACACACTCCACTCTTTGCTGGGATAATGACTCGACAAAGAAGTGGGCCACAAACATTTCACTGCTCCATAAGCCAAGGTGTGTCCTGAATGCCTTGTCTCAGCCTTTGTCATTTGAACCCTGCCCTCTCCTTTACAGTTTGGATATGTTTGCTACGTATACACACTTCGGTTGCATCATCATGCATTTACAAACCGCCCAAGCTGTTAATTATGTGTTATCTGCCCTAGGGACATAAAATACAGATTGAGTGATATGTAGTACATTTTCATTATTATTCATTGATTTGTGTTTGGAGGAATACATCTCTAATGCTAATAATACTGGACTAAAGTCCCCTCTAAATGGAACTGGACTGAAGTAAGGGGATTCTGAAATGGTATTGGATCCTTGGTCCTTTCCCACACACCATATGAGTGGCCCACACCATTCCGGATTGGTCTATGTGTAGTACTATCTCCAAGGGAAGTCTCCACCCAAGACTTTGAAGTTCCCAGCTGTGGATTTTTGGGACACTTTCTCAAAAGGGGTAGGGCCTGCATGTCCTTGATGGATTAGTGCACCAACAATAGTCCACTGGCAGACTACTCTTAATGGGCCCACCAGTGGAAAAAAACATGGTGCCTTTTATTATGCTACGTTCCACTCTGCAGCCTATTCTGATGCAGACAGGCTGCTTTACCAAGGAACTCAGGCAAGCTTTCTATTTACCAAAAGATCTGGCCTCCATGATCACTATGCCAAAAGATGGCTCCAGCTTCCATTCCAGAGACATGGCAGGTTAGGCATGTTATGCTGGATACTTCAGTGAGCTAGTTTGGTCGGGGTTAAGAAGCTGGCCTCTTATCTGGGAAACACCGGGATTGATTCCACCCTCCTTCATGAAGCCAGCTGGGTGACCTTGGGCTAGTCACAGCTCCCTTCTGAGCTCCCGCAGCCCTACCTACCTGACAGGGTGTTCTGTTGTGGGGAGAAGAATAGAAAGCTTTGTCAGTGATTTTGAGTCCCTTTAAATGGGTGAGAAAAGTGGGGTAGAAAAGCCAACTCCTTCTTCTTATTCTTCTTCAACAGTAAGTGGAAGGAAAAGGAGAAGATTTGAGAGAAATCGCTGTGGAAGCAACAGCTCTCTGCTATAACTAACCAG
>MTQE01002781.1:2929124-2944260 GCA_014337955.1 Aspidoscelis marmoratus | reverse complement strand
TGTGGCCTGATCCAGCAAGGCTTCGCTTATGTTCTTATGTTCTTATGTACTCCACTTTTCTCACACTTTTAAGGGAACTCAAACCTCTCCCCGCAACAGACGCCCTGTGAGGTAGGTTGGGTTGTGACAGCCCAGATAGAGAACTGTGACTAACCCTAACCCTGGTGACTTTGAGATGTGAGCCCAGCACCCTAACCACAAGACCAAAGGGGCTCACCAACAAGACAAAACTTTCCACAGCACCCTTTTTTGCTGTGTGGATGCTGCCATGGTCTACCAGGATGTTTTAAAGAAAAGAAAATGAGTTTGGCACTTCATGATCAATTTTTTTCTCAAGGATAATGAGGAAGATGATCTGATAAACTCCAGTCCAGTCCATCTGACTCCTAGGATACAAGCTTACAGTTATTGATGTTGGACTTAAGAAAAGCAGCTAAGAATTGCATGGGGAGCAGCCATGCACTCCATCCTTGCCATTATGCTCCAACCACAAGTTCAAAAGCTTTCTATTTTTCTCCCCACAACAGAACACCCTGTGAGGTAGGTAGGGCTGTGGGAGCTCAGAAGGGAGCTGTGACTAGCCCAAGGTCACCCAGCTGGCTTCATGAAGGAGGGTGGAATCATTAGTCATGACCATAGCTTTATAGTCTTCCTGCAGATAAGAACAATACATCTGCCATGGAGAGCATTACAACCTGGGCTTTTTCTGCATCTTGGTCAAAATAATCTTGAAAGAATCCAGGTCCCTATGGATATTCTGAAGTGATCCTGAACCTCTTGATCACTCCATATATCAGTGAATCTGGCAATCTGAGCTATGACAGCACCAAACAAAATAAGTCTTGTAGGCTTCAAGTGCTGATCATTCTAGAGACAGAGGGAAGCCACAGTAGACTGTGGAGGGCTGGTTTTTGTGCCATAGGTCCAGTTAGTTGATTTCCAGGTGGAGTACTGTCACAGACATTCTGATATTTGAATGTGAGACAGTTTGGTCTAGTGGTTAAGGAGTCAGCCAGACTCTTATCTGGGAAAACCAGGTTCAATTCCACATTCCCCCATGAAGCCAGCCGGGTGACCTTGGGTTAGTCACAGCTCTCTTCTGAGCTCTCATAGCCCCACCTACCTCACAGGGTGTCGGTTGTGGGGAGAAGAATATAAAGCTTTGTCGGTTGCTTTGAGTCCCCTTAAATGGGTGAGAAAAATGGGGTAGAAAAGCCAACTCTTATTCATCTTCTCTTTGCTGCTTTCTTGGCAGAGATAAAGGAGTGGTTTGCCATTGCCCTCTTCCAGGGAGAGGCTAGGGCGAATTGCTGACTCCTCCCACTTCCTTCCAAGCACCACCAGGAGGCTGTTCTGTCCTGCAGGTACATAAAGACATAGCCTGCCTTGCAAGCATTCATCCTCAAGCAGGATCTTTGGCTGGAAGAAAGGGCCGAGGAGCAGAAAAAGGCAAAAGGCAAGAAGAAAAGGACTGGAAACGCATTTTCCCAGGAGAGAAAAGCAGGACATTGAAACTGCAGAAGAGGGAAACTTTAAAAAGTTAAAGAAAAGTTGTGGAGACCTGAGAGAGGGAGAGAAACCCTGCAAGATACGGAACCAAAACAGAGGGAAAATAAAATACCTGCACTATGGGTGAATATGAAAAAGTTAATACCAATGTGCCTCCAAATCCAATTCCCTATTCCGATCAGCATCCTCAAAATGTAACCAATCCACAGCAATATCCCATGGGGCCAGTACCACCTGTGGTGGTCTATGGGACACCTTCCCCTATGCCAACCCAGTACCAAGGAAACTACATGCCACCTGGTGCAGTACCCGGTCAAGGACCAATCCTGCAGCAGCCACAGGTTGCCTACTTCACACCTGTCCAACCTGTCAATGAACCCGATCACCTGACATCTTCCATCCTCACCATGATTTTCTGCTTTCTGCCACTTGGAATTGTTGCCTTGGTGTTCTCTATAAAGGTGAGTGGTTGGGTTTGCTTCAGGGTGGGAGGAGGAGAGAAGGAACCGGGATCAGAGGAAGCAGGTGAAGGATGTTTTTTGAGTTCCATGCTATGTTTGTGACAAAGATGCAGCAGGAAATGGCTGTTATCTTCTTCTGGGCTGACTCCAGTGTCTAACGTTGCATCCCTCTGCTTTTGCCAGGAAAGATGTCTGCTGCTAAGCTACAGCCAGTCCCAGTTCAAGAACTAAAGGGAACAAAGATAGCTCTGGCTTCTGTCACTGTACCTTAGAACTTACATAGGGAAACCAGGGAAAGCTAATGGGCGGCTTCCCAGATTTTATTGTGTCCCATCAGTGCCAACCAACCTTGGCAATGATCAAGAAGGGACAGTGGTTAGGGAGCCAGACTCTTATCTGGGAATACTGGGTTCGATTCTGCCCTCCCCCACAAAGCCAGCTGGGTGACTTTGGGCTAGTCACAGCTCTCTTCTGAGCTCTCACAGCCCCACCTACCTCACAGGGTGTCTGTTGTGGGAAGAAGAACAGAAAGCTTTGTCAGCCACTTTGAGTCCCCTTAAATGGGTGAGAAAAGCAGAGTAGAAAAGCCAACTCTTCTTCTTCTTCTTCTTCTTCTTCTTCTTCTTCTTCTTCTTCTTCTTCTTCTTCTTCTTCTTCTTCTTCTTCTTCTTCTTCTTCTTCTTCTTCTTCTTCTTCTTCTTCTTCTTCTTCTTCTTCTTCTTCTTCTTCTTCTTCTTCTTCTTCTTCTTCTTCTTCTTCCATAATAGCACACAGATCAGCCACCCCACCATACCCAGTAGCTCAGAGTGTGAGACTCTACTCCTTCACTCCTTCACACACAGTTGGCTAAAGTATGCATATTTATTTATTTATTTGATTGACTGATTGATTGACTGACTGACTGACTGACTGATTGACTGATTGATTGATATCCCGCCTTTTTCCCAGACAGGGACTCAAGGTGGCATACATAATTAAACAACAATACAATAATATATAAAATTAAAACTACCCATATATATAAACAAGTAATAAAATGTGAATAAAGACATACTAAAATTCCATAAAAGTATATAAAACACCGTAACTTATACTAAAAACAGGTTAAGAGTTGGCTATTTAGTTAAAAGCTTTCTGAAATATAAATGTTTCCACGTGCCTAGGAAAGGCCGGGAGAGATGTGGCTAGCCCGGCCTCCTTAGGGAGGGCATTCCAAAGTTTGGGGGTAGTATCTGAGAAGGTTCTTGCCCTAATTCCAACCAATCAAACCTGGGAGGTGGAGGGGAAAGAGAGGAAGGCCCTTGAGGTTGATCTGAGTGGCCTAGCAGGATAAGAACATAAGGGAAGCCCTGCTGGATCAGGCCACAGCCCATCTAGTCCAGCATTCCATTGCATATGGTGGCCCACCAAATGCTCATGGACAGCTCAAGCAGAGTCAAGGAAAAACCTTGTCCTGCTCTCAAATCACAGCAAATGGCCTTAAAAGTGTCCTGCTTACCCCCACCCCCCACCCCACCCCCAGCCTGAAAGATGTACCTAGGCATTCATTCTAGTAGCCATTGATACATCTGTCATCCATAAATTTGTCTAACCTTTACTTAAAGCCATCTAGATTGGTAGCTGTTACTGCCTCTTCTGGCAACAAATTCCATAAACCGATGACCCTCTGGGTGAAGAAATACTTCTCCTTGTCGGATCCAACTCTCCTACCCATCTGCTTCATAGATGCCCCCTGGTTCTAGTGTTGTGTGATAGAGAAAAGAAATTTTCTCTATCCATCTTTTCTATACCATGCATGATTCAATACCATACCATGCATGATTCTATACCATGCATGATACCATACTTCAGTCAGGTCCCCTCTTAAACACAGTCTCTCCAGACTGAAGAGGCCTAGATGTTGCAGCCTGTTCCATCCCCTTAATCATTTTGGTTGCGCTTTTCTGCACCTTTTCCAGTTCCACAATATCCTTTTTGAGGTGTGGTGACCAGAATTGTACACAATACTCCAAATGTGGCCTCACAATAGATTTATAAAGGGGCAAAATGACACTTGCTGACTTATCTTCTATTCCTTTCCTAATTATTCCTAGCATTGAATTAGCTTTTTTTGCTTCTGATAAGCTCTGGGTTGGAACCTTCGTTGAACTGTCCACCAGATCATAAAAAATAAGAAGGTTTTGGAGGTATCCGGGTCCCAAGTTATTCAAAGATTTATATGTTAAGACAGCCTGTTTAAATAGTTCCCTGAAAGGGATTGGCAGTCAGTCAAGTTCTTTCAGTAGAGGAATTAGATGTTCTCTATAGCTGGTCCCACTTAATAACTTGGTGGCTGTTCTTTCAACTAGCTTAAGTTTTTGGATGGTTTTCAGTGGGAGCCTCACATACCGTGCACTACAGTAATCTAGCCGTGATGTGACTAAAGCATGGATTACCGTGGCCAGGTCTGTGTAATCCACTATATTACCTGCATTCCCACTTGGCTTTTAAAATCCTTTTTGGACTTTTAAAATCCAGATTCAGGATCAAGTGTGCAATCCAGGGGGTCCCTGAGGGCTCCCAACAGTGTGACTGGGCCAGCCAGAGCCCGCAGGACCCCGAGATGGGCCTGCCAGCCAGTGGGCCAATATGGCCCATTGGCAGCAGGCCTGTGTGGGGTGTCCTGCCCCTGCGGCAGCCTTTTCAGACTGGAACATGTGGGGACAGATGCCCCATTCACACCTTGGCCAGTAAGGGACGCATGGGAATGTGTCCCTTACCAGTCAAAGTGTGAATGGGGGATCCGTCCTGGCATGTCCCAGCCTAAGTGCACTACAGCCGTCCCGCTATAGAGCAAAAAGGCCTAAGGATAGCAGTTGCTCAGTTGTTTGAGGATCACTTACCACATGTTGGAGATTGGTTCTTGGTGTGCCTGTTCTCTAAATATTTGATTTTCTGTCTTTCCCTACAGACGAGGGATGCCAATCGAACGGGAAACATTACAGCTGCTAAGACAAACTCCAGGCGTGCACGCTTGTTTGCCAACCTATCCCTTGCGGTGGGGGTTGGGTTCGTGCTCCTTTACATCATCTTAGTAGTGATTGCTACTACTACAACAGCCTTCAGCGTACAACGCCACTAGGGATGCGCATGAATATTCGTAACATTTGAAATTCAGCCAAATTCAGACATTCAAATTTGAAGCAAATGTTGGCACATCTGAAGACTGACATTCAAATTCAAATAGAATGTCTTGATACATTCGTATGAAGCTTCGTATGGGATTCGTATGCTATTCGTATGCATTTATACGGGATCCGTATGCTATTCGTATGCATTTGTATGGGACTGAATATTCATATCGAATATGAATCCTACCACATTTGAAGTGAATCTATTCAAACAAATACAAATTTTCTTGAATTCAATACAAATCAATTAAAAAAAAAACATTCATGTGCATCCCTATCTGCTACCCTTAAGGAGGCTCCCCCGGCTGCCCTCACTGGACAAGTGCAAGAAAGCGATGCTGGAGCTCATGCACTTTGAATTATTACGGGACGTCACATCTACAGACTTATGCATAAATGTGCACATATTATCTGACTTCTGCACCACTGACAACTAGCCTCAGCATGAATGAAAATTGCATACGAAGTCACGTTGAGTCATCTACCAATCTTGATTGTATAGGTAACACTAGCTGCTTTGAAGCCACCATTAATTGCTGTTCTGTGCCCATCCTTTTATAATCAGAGATAGCCGTCTATCACTTTTCTACCAGTAGACTCTTCCCTGCATGATTTCCCTGTTCAGTTCTCCTTCCTATTCACAGTTCTTGCCCTAGCATTCTTTTCTTCCCACTTCATTTGTTGATCGTCTGTTCTAGGCTTCCTGCTACCACTGATCTGCTAATCATATGCCCCAACATATCAGGGGGTCTCTCATCACATACTTAGCTGAGATCTGGATCAGTTTATCCTGCAAGTTCCTATTCTGTCCCCCAAATGGCTCGTCCATTATAACCTCAGCAGTCAATTATGCATCACCTGGTTCCCTATCCATGGTATTCATATCAGCGCACACATACAGAGCCTAAGAAGATGCAGAATTCAGCAAGAATTCCACATGCTCAAAAATGGAAAGAGGGCAAAATATCTTCAGTAGACAATTCTGTTGATTAAATTAATTGATTTTGCTGAGATGGACAAACTGAGAAATTTAACGAAGAGAAGGACTATGAATGAGTTTGCCAGAAACTGGAAACTTGTTACTGACTTTCTACAAGAACCAGAAAATGGACTTATAAGCACTGAGTTTAAGACTAATGGAATAAGAGTCACAAGAAAAGAGGATATATCAAATAAGAAATACAGGAGAAGCTTTAGAAGAACGCTGGAAGTTAGTCAACAGTTTTTAATAGTATTTGGTTACCTATGTAAGAGTTTCCCTATGGGGGCCCAAAGAAGAACGTTTTATATATATTTTTTTAAAATAAAAACTATATGTAAAATAACATTCAGAATTTAGTTGTAAAAATAAAAAAGAGGGAAATAGGCAGGAGTGGAGAGGGTCATGAGAGGAAGTAGCTGTACCCTCGCCTGAGAAGTCAACATGTGATTGATAGAAGTGCACCCAATCACAGAGGGAAGAGGGAGGGAAGAATGGGAGGAGTGAAGAGAAAAAAAAAACCTGTCACCATACTGAGACCAGAGAGAATGAAACATGTGGACAAAGAAGGATTATTTCAGTAAGAATTAAATCATATGGGTGTGATCTCGCCAAAATTGCTCTCAGTTTCCTTTGTGCTCTAAAATGAACTAATTTTTTGTGCTGTGATTAGAGCCTTAGAGGTTTTAAACCTGACAACATTTCCAAAGGACATAAAGCATGTGCAGGTTGCTTTTGTTTTGTTGTGATGCCTGACAAAAGGGAGACGAGCTAATAAAAAGGGCTGGAGCATCAATTAAAATGATCGATTACATTAATCAATGTAAGCAGTTAAAAAATGTTAACGGTTTGCTTGCTATTCTCACTTTCAGGATCACTGACTCCCCTGTACTTCTCCAAAAGAGAGTAATGGAAAACCACTTCCCTATTGCTACCCTACTGCTATGTCCATATAGTCCATAGAACTGAACTTAACTCAAGGTCATCTTCACCTTTATATTCTCTCAAAGGCATATTTACCTTTGCCTGAAGAAAGTTTAATTGTATGTCTCATTTAACCTCCAAAGGGAACAAAGGGCATTGGCATGGTTCCAACAGAGAATTTACACATGTTGATTACATTTTGACTCAACCTTCCTATAAGTGGGTCAGGCAGCATACGTAGTTTTCTCATTCGCAGCTCTCTGGGGTACATCATTCTGAGTGATCTCAACCAGCTTAGGTTCTTTTGATGGTTGAAGAGGCAGATCTTGATTCCAAGACATCCAGCAATGGCCATTTGTAGAACACTTCCACAGAGGTGGTGGGGATGGCCCAAGATCCCTCTCAAAAGCTTCCCTTTGACTTTAGCAAACCACAATTCAAAAATAGGATCAAAAATAAGATTTCTGCTGGGGTCTTGCCCCACACTCACTGCTCCCAAGTTTACTCTTTTTATAAGGCAGCTAGCAGCGGTTTCACAGAGCATTTCCATGAGGACAGCGGGAGGGAAGAGTGCATCAAATAGGGGTGTGCACGAATGTTTATTTTCAATTCAATTTGAATGTTTAAAATCCAAATGCTAAAAAACTGATTTGAATCCATTACGTTCAAATCTATTCGTTCATATGTTAGATTCGTATTTAAAGATACAAATGTCAACCACATTCGTATGTGTTATAAGTATCTGTACATTTGAATGTTTCAAATCATTGGAACGAACGTTTCGTAACATCCGAAATCCATTTGAATGTCTGAATTTGAATGTGAAAACATTCGATTCAAGTTCAAATGTCCACATTCAAATGAATTCAATTGGATTACAAATGTTAGGAATATTCGGGCACATCCCCATCCTCAAATTGGAAATCTCTTTTGCTGCTCATCTGGTAGAAACCAAAATTTCTCAGTGATGGCCCCTAGGCTATGGAATAGTCTTCCACTTGAGGTGCATCTATCACCTTCACTGTACATATCTGGAAGGCAGTGAAGATGTACCTCTTTGCCCTAGCCTTTGGTTAAATGGGGATAGCCTTTCCCTTCCCACCTGCAGATGCTATTGGTTTAATACTTACTGCTGTTGTTTTAATAGTGTTAATTTTAGAGGTTGTTACCCATGCAGAGACCTTTGGGTATAGAGTGAGATAAAAATGGAAATTAATTAATTAATTAAGGGAAGGCTTCCAATCAAAGGCCCTTTCTGCATTTGGTCTTATTCCAGAAGATATCTCAGGATAGGGATCTGTTGTTCACAGACTAATGCAGACAATGGCAGGCCTCATCTGGGGTCTTATAGTCTGCCCCTAGCATGTAGATAGCAGGCTCCTGTCTTGAGATATGTTCCAGAATAAGGCCAAGTGTGGAAAGGCCCAAAGAGTCAACCCATCTGACTTACCTTCACAGCCCCACTGTATGGCCCTTTCTGCACAGGGTCTTATTCTGGCCTATATCCCATTCACATTCCACGGTAAGCGTTTGTAATTCATCATTATTTGGTATCTCTTTAAAAGTCTACACTCCAGTGTAGAAGGATCTTCATCTTCTTGAGGTACAGCTTCTAGCTGATCCATTCACAAGTCATCCAGTTGTTTCCCACGTTCCTCAAGGAATTCCCTTGTTTTGCCAACAGAATTAAGACAAGAAGCCTATTTGCATAAGGGCTTCTTGAATGCGTGTAGGATGCCCTGGGACAGAGCATTCACTCCGCGGGGCTGGTGGTTCCATTCGGAACTGCCCCAGTCCATCCCAGGGCGCCCACATGCATTCCAGGTGTTGAGCACAAAATCATCTTCTACACCCAGCCCAGGGTGTTCGTGGCCATCCCCAATGGTCCTGCAGCTGTTCAGGAGGGACTGCATTTGCGTGTTCCCTCCCTGACAGCTGTGGGGCTCACCTCCAGCTGGCCCCATTGGGCAGGCCTGTTGCATTCCTTCCCTGGGTTTCTGTGGGTTCTAGGGGACCAGATTGGGTCCCCTAGGGCCCACAGGAACCCCCTGAGCACCCCCCAGCACGGGCCTATGTGGGGATACACGCATACGCGAGGCACTTACCTTGTGCTCGTTGGGTTCCAAAGCGGCGAGTGCAGCAGGTGGCGATGTTCATCTGCATGCGCCAGCTGCTCTGATTGGCTAGCTGCAGCTCTGATTGGCTAGCTACAGCTAGATAATCAGAGCCAGTGGGGCGCACAGGTGCACAATGCCGCCGGTCCACTGGCCACTTCGGAACCCGATGAGCACGAGGTAAGTGCCTTCTGCATGCACACATCCCCACATAGACCCGTGCCCAGGGGGTGCCTGGAGGGGGTTCCTGAGGGCCCTAAGGGACTTGATCTGGTCCCTTAGAACATGCAGGAACCTGGGGAAGGAACGCGACAGGCCTGTGTCGAATTCAACCCAATGGGGGGCAGGACTGGGAGTTGCATCCCACCCCCAGGCCAGCCTTTTTGGGCTAGGCCACACAGGGACGGATTCCCCTTTCACACGTAGGCAGGTAGGAATGCATGCCCACGTTGGACTGTAGTGTGAAAAGGCCTAAGATTTCTGTTGTTTGAAGGGAAATATCACTTCTTCCAGTCTGTTCCTTCTAAATCAGACTCATTTCTGTTTTACTTTCTCAGTCAAAATGGTATAATCTTTTCTCTTCTGTACGATCCTAAATGGAATTTCTTTAGGCACAATAATGACTATTCCATCCATTTTCGATCTTTATTCAAAGCATATCTGGAGAATCTGATCCCAAAGGTTCCCTTGGTACCTGTTTTGATTTTGCATACCTAGAATTAACTCTATAGACTCATTGAGTTTCTACTTACATTTGTTCTTCTTCAATTTGCATAAAATTTGCAACTCTTTCCCTCTTCTCCTATCCCTCTGAATTGTAGGCAGAATTCATTCTCTCTCATTTGCAAAAGTGCCAAACTGCCCAATTGTCCATTATAAAGGTAAGAGAGCCAGTTTTATTCAAGGATTTGAACTTTACCAAAGGTTTATTTCACATCTTGTGTCAAATTCTGTACAGTCAAATGTCCTGAATTTCTGTCTTAATTTCATTTTTCTTGTTAAGCTTGCTTTTAAATCTGCCCTGAGATCCGATTTTAAATCTGATCTTCAGATGTTTCTCTCAAATCATCTTGAGGCTTTTGAGAAATTTGATCTGTAGACAATATTGTATTTTTGTATGCCATCCTTATTCAAACGCAAGCAACAACAAAAAGAAAGAGATGCTATTTTCCAAACTTCCAACAGAGGGTATGAGAGGCCACCTTTCAAACCCTAAAATTGCAACAGATGAAGAATTATTGTTTTGGAACCTCTTCCACACTTGGGGCCTTTCCACGCTTGGCTTGATTGTAGTTAATCTGGGAAATGTTCCCAGATGGAGCATCTGAACTAGAAAAAGCTGTTTCTCTAAAAGAAATGGCTCCTTCCATGCAGGAAAATTCCCTGTATTGATTTATCTTCTCTAGCGCCAGGGCTGATAAGGTTCAGAACGCTGCATTCACACCTTTTCCAGGTGCTAGAGGTCCACCTGATGAGCTGCCTAAGCATACTAATGCATAATGTGATATGCTATGCAAGTATGCATGCATGTGCAGCATGCCATATTACAGTTGCTCCAGTGATAGCACATGTGCACTGACGCTAACACCAAGGTAGGAAGATGGCGACACCTGAACACTATCTGCACTGGAGGTGAGTGTCCAGACATGCAGGGGAAGGAATTGCATTCACTAAGGTCAGATAGGAATGGGCTGAAAGGATACTAAGGACTTAAGAGTTGTTATATGTGGTTGGTTTCATGTGGGGTGGATACATATATTTTTCTGGCCCTTTCTGCACTTATTTGCTCATCTGGATCATGGAACTGCTAAGAACACATCATCTATATAGGTGTAGAATAGATCATATTCAGAACTGTGCTAAGGGCTCACTAATCCAGATTAGTGGTAGACCAAATAAATGTGGTATACGTCTGTGCTAGCACTATTTAGCACACATTTGCTGTTCTCTTCCTACCTCTACCTGTGGTTGATCTGTATTTAACTAACACAGATGTAGCTAATATGGATTAACTGAGGTAAGTGCAGAAAGGTCCTTTGTCTGAAAGAATTTGTTTTATTTAATCCTGTGTTATGATAATTTTATCATGTAATATTGCCGCATTTAATTGATAAGGTTAGTTAACTAGTTAGTAATAAGATTTACTTACTCACTATAAGGGGTCTGAATTTAATTATACTTTGAGAGGAGTAGAGAATTATATTGGTAAATTTCATGAAAGGTTTGTTTCTCCAGGAATGGCTGGAGCAGACTGGACCCAAACACAAAAAGAGAAACTTCACCTGTCCTGATACCTGAGGGACAACCACCTATATGGCTCATCCCTAGGAAAGCACATCCAAGTAGAGATGTGCCCAAATGATTGGGTTTTTTTTTTTTTTTGGCATTTGTTTCATTACAAATCGAATTTTAGAAATTTCATATTCATTTGAATAGACACACACCCCCTTCAAATGTGGTAGGATTTTATTTGATACAAATGTGTTCATATGAATATCCAATATGAATGCACATGGATCCTGCATATAAATCCTATACAAATGCATACGTATCGGACAGAACACACAAACCATGTTTGTTTGTCTCTTCATTTGTTTGGGGGCTGATTGTGTTGATTAGATTCTTCACAACTGTTTTAATTCAAGCCTTCTTGAAATGATGTTTGACAGCTGCAGATCAGGCCCTGAAAAATCAAGTCATTCATAATTTATTCCTTTCCTTTTCTGCCCATGCTGAACTTTTATAAATCCTCTGGGTGGTTTGCAGCAATCCATAGCAAACGTTTGTTTCTAATGCCTCCCAGGGGCCCAAGAGTTATTGCCAGACAGACACAACTGATTTCCATGTGTCTCAGACTTTTTTAGACGAGCCAAAATCTCTGTGCCGAAGTTCACCAGTGCCACAACTCAGCATTGCCGGACCTCAAAAGTCCAAAGTAACCAAGCTAGCAGTTTTAAACCCCACCCAATGTCCATCCCTAAAATACGTAGAAAAGTAACATTCTCCAATGCTCACTTGTAAAATATAGCAAAAAAAAAAATACCCTACACATTTTGTCTCAGTCCAGGGAAGAAAGACTTTTGTCATTTGGGAAGAAGAGCAAAAGTGTTGGTTCTGCACATTGTTTTGGTGATTTGATATGAAAAAAGGCTTCTGAGTTGTATTTCAAAGGTAGGAGATGTTTTTCTTCCTATTTCTGATGTGGGAGATCTTGTCTGAGGTGACTGTGATAAGTTGCATGCCATACTTGTTCTATTTCTGAGTTATGGCATTGCATTCTATGGGTGATGGTGTCTGGGATGACTGTCATGCAGTAAGCTGATTCCAGGAAGCTTTCCCCACCTTGACTTACACTGAGGCTGCGGTCACATCTAAACCAGCTTCAGTCCAACTTCAGAGTGAAAGAACACATCAGCAAAGTGACAGTAATTTTCTTTCCACATTGTCTACCCAAAAGATGAATTTTCTGAGTTATTTAACACTGAGAGAAAATAGCTTCTCACTTTGCTGATGTATTATCTCACTCTGAAAGTGGACTGAAGCTGGATTAAGTGTGACCACACCCTGAGACAATCCGTTTCCCTATTTTAATCAAAATAATGGATGAGAGACCTGTGACATTTCTGCACTTGTTTCCCATCCGTTGGGCGGGAAAGGTGCACTACAGACTAAAATTGACTAGCACTCGCGCTTGCAAGCATGAGTCCATAATAGCTTAGCCCATGAGTGTTCAGTCACTTACCTGATATCAGTCTCCCGTCTGATCCTTCACTGGGTGCCGCCATCTTGTTCTCAGTATCCTGTGCAACTGCATATGCACCAGCATCATCACTATGATGAAACTGATGCTCTGTGCAAGTGCAGTCACGTCAGGGGGTCATCAGAGGTCCCAGCATTCTTCTGCAGCATCTCAAATGACCCCCTTGACTGTAAAAAGTGCAGATGGTCACCATTGGATGCTAAAGGTAAGGGATTGGTTGGGGTTTGGGAGAGTTGGTATGCTTGTGGAGCATGATTTCATGTGACAACCTCTGGGCAAACAGGGAGCATTTATACTTTTAAACACCTCCTGAAAGTGCAGATGCACCTGCCCAGATGGTACCTAATTGCAGACCAATTCCATGTTTAACAGCTTCTAACACAGAAGGGGCAGGAGAAAATAGAAATTCCAATTAGATATATTAATGGAACCCAATAATTCATTCATATTGCCCATTTCAATGGAGGCTGAAATAACTGCGAAAAATGTCAGTGCAGCAACCTTCTTTGTCTGAAATAAATTCCTTTGATACGTAAGATCGAGCAGTGAAAATTACCAAATATCTGGCAATACATTGTCTTTGAAGTGGTTTCTTCCGTCTTCCCTAATGGTTAAGGAGCCGGGCTCTTATCCGGGAATACCGGGTTTGATTCCGCACTCCCCCATGAAGCCAGCTGGGTGACCTTGGGCTAATTACAGCTTTCTTCTGAGCTCCAACAGCCCCACCTACTTCACAGGGTGTTTGTTGTGGAGAGAAGAATAGAAAGCTTTGTTAGCCAACTCTTCTTCTTCTTCCAAGATTCTCTGCACATTTCGAAAACCCAGGCCATTTCCGCACAGCACTAGCTATCCCATGTTTCACTGGCCAGAAGAACAAACCTGAACCACTGTGTAATAACCCAACCAAAATTCCTAGATGTCGAAGTCACCAGGTGGAGCTATTTTAGCTAGGTATCCAAAAGGAATGCACTTGTGGTACTTCTTCCAGATGCCACCAGCCACCAGCCCTACTATAGAGTTCCCTGGCCTGCACAGCTAAACCCCTGTGTTGACCACATGCAAGTAGCTTACACTTGGAGTGGGTTACAGTGCCATTTTCATGTCATAGTCCATTCTGAAATTTCCACCCTGTGTAGACAGAGTGGGCTAACCATCCCACTGAGTCAGTCTACTAATCTCATGTGGACATGGGCCCTTTCTGCTGTTGACAAGGGAAGTGAATTTGGATTAATCTGGATTAATTAAAACCCAGAAGTACCTCAAACTCTGTATCCGGGGGGGGGGGAGATCTTTTGATAAGGCTTTAAAAACAAAAAATAGCAGAAATTGGACATATTGGACACAACTAAAACAATGAAAATAATTTATTTTGAGAGAAAATAGAAAAAAAAATTGTTAGGGTACAGAAAAGAAAACCGGAAATGGGGGCAGAGCTATTTCATTGTACATAGCTCATATGATGTACAAATCATACAAAAAGAACACAAATATGTGCAAAAGTTAACTATTATCTTGCTACCATTTCATATTATGTAGCAAAACTGAAAATGCAGCAAAACTAAAAATGCAGCAAAACTCTTAAAAATGACTCAAAGAGAAAACAGATTTCAAAATAAAACTTATTTAGTTTGAAACTAAGAAAACCAGCAAAAAGAAATAAAAACCCCTAATCTATGGAAAAGAATCCTAACTCCACATAAGAATTAAAAAAAAATGGAGATATCCAGAAAATATCAGAATATCTTCAGAAGTATTCTTCCAAAATTGAAGAATAATTCAGGAGCAAAACTGATTAAAGCTCTTTAAAACTAGTAAAACTGCAAAAAGAATTCAAAAAGTTAAGACTCAGAACAATTAAAAAGAGTCTAAAGTTCTTTAAAAGTTCTTTAAAAGTTCTTTAAAAGTCTAAAGTTCTTTAAAACAATTTAAAAGTAATGCAAAAGAACTGCATTGTAACTTTGCAAGCCCAACTAAACTGAAAAGAAAAAAACCAAAAGCAGAATTAAAATGATTTAAAAACAGAGCTAACAGCTTCTCACTCTGTTAGTAAAAGTAGCAGCTCAGAAAAACTTTTCCCCTGCAAAACCATTCTTAAGGAAAAGAAATGGGGGCGGGGGAGAGAGAGAAAGAAAAGATATACACTTAGCATCCTTACCAACCCATGAGAAAAAGAGAAAAAGAGAGCAAGATCCTAAGAGAAAGAAACTAAACTTCTCCAG
>MTQE01002781.1:2917056-2928135 GCA_014337955.1 Aspidoscelis marmoratus | reverse complement strand
GTTTCGTTCCGGTTCAATTATTTCGGTTTCGTTAAACCAAATTAAGGCATACCTTGCGGATGCAGCCTTAGTCTTTCATGAAGTCACAGATACATTATTTCTCCATAAATCCATATATTATATCCCATATCATATCATGGTATCATATCATGGTATCACTGCACTGGGTCTTATTTTGGATTATATCTGAGAATAAGGTCCTGCCCTATGACTGCCGGTACAGACTATGGCAGGTCCCAGGCAGGGCATGCCATAGTCTGCATCAGCATGCAGATGGTAGGTCCCTATTCTGAGATATAATCCAGAGTAAGGCCCAGTGCAGCAAGTATAATGGTCTCATAGTTTATCTAGCCTGCTGATGGACTATGCATGTGCCTGCCTGCCTGTCTCTCTGTGAAAGATGCTAATTTGACTACGTAAATAATGCCCCACAGGAATTGAAATCAAGACACAAAAACAATTGTTGGTTACTATGGGACATCATAACTCAACATGCTGAAATGTAAGGGCAGCTGGCCCTTAGGGACCAAGCAGATAGTACCCTGTCATACCAGTATTTCTGGGCTTGTATTAACTTTCTCCTCCTTGCACGTTGTAATTCTGGACTGGCTGAGGCATGTAGTAACCCACTACATTCACTTAGGTCAGTTTTAAGTAGTTCTAAATAGAACTGCAGCCTTAACAGGGTCTCAGTTACCATTAGCTCTACCTGTTCCAGCCTCTGCTAGCACTTCCTTTTACTGCTTTTTATACTAGAGTCCATGCTGGTGGACTGGTCCCATTAGAAACCCATCACAGGCATTTGGGCCATGCAAGGAAGACCTGGCCTGAGTATTCTACCTCTACCTGCAGGTCAGGTGGGATGGAGACAAGACCCAACAGGCCTTCTGAATGCCTCTCTTGGACAAAAAAGTTATGTGCTACAACCATAACTTAACTACTGTGTAGGGTGAGCTAATGTAGAAAGTGTCCCCTGTAAGTATAACATCTGAACACTATGCAATAACTCCTTTACCACCACAGTGCTGCCTCTACTCTGGTTTTCATAATTTAAGAAGAGTTCAGACAAAGTGAAAAACTTAGGCAGAAAAAGGGAAGGATGACTGGGAAACTGAAAACTAGGCTTATGAAGCTAGACTAGAGGTCTTTTCCACATTTATGTTCCAGGAAGGGAGTCTAAGGCACTTACAGTGCATATACTATTCTGCGACAATGAAGTCCTCCCAGAATGCTCTAGCTGCATGGAGAGAACAGGAGGGCAGGACAAGGTCACCAAGATGGTATTCCATCACATTCTACTTATAGACCTCAACTACAAGGTCTACCAATGTACTAGGTCATATTTGCACTTACCACGTTGTGAGGATTGGGATGCTCCTGTATACCCCATCCACATGTCACCCTGCTGTCTCTGTCTCAGAGCATCCTGGTGCATCCTAGGTCTGCCTGTGGAGATCTATGAAGCTGTGGAGAAGTAAAAAGTTATCCAAGGCTTGACCCCTTGCCTGTGAGGAGGATGAGTAGCTTGAGCGCACCTGCGCAATTGTGCACTGGTGCATTGCAGAAGTTGCTATGGCTCTTGCCAAGGCAATTTGGATGCCAGTGCCTGTGGTGCAAATATAGCTTTCTTTACCCAAACGTACCTGTGGTGGATACCAAAAGTTGAAACATATTATTGAAACAGGGTTTCCCAACAACTATAAATGCTGGGGAATCTCATTCCATCCTACGATGTTGTGCACCACAGCTAGTCAACATCTAGGCAGGCAGAGGGCACTTATAGGCTGTAAGCACCTCCTACAAGTGCAGATACACCTGTCCAGATGTTGCCTAATCATAAACTATGGGAAGGACCCAGCTGCCATATATCAGGACTAGCTGTTATTCGAAGAAGATTATGGTATAGTGACCCGCAGAGTTGTTGGGACTATGTATCATATGGGTGACTACGCCCTGGCATGACAAGGAAAACCTATTGTGTGCCTAATAGCCTTTTATGTGTACTGTTGGAAATCCAGCTCTGCCTCACCTTATAATTGCCTTTACTGTTGATGTTTTTGCATGGATGCAGGACTTTACCCTTGTCTTCACTGAATTCTGTCTTGTTGAAATTGGCCAAGTGTACAAGCCTGTCAAAAGTCGCCTTTGTCCTCTAAAGTGTCAGCCAAACCTTCCAGCTTGTTTCCATTAGAGAACTTCATAAACATCCTTTCACTTCCCTAGTCTAGTCATTTATAAAGATGCTGAAGGGGAAATAGCCCCCCGGGGGAACGTGGGCAATGACCCACCACACTGAGTGCTCGGAGCTCAAGGCAACTTCACCCTTTCTTGTTCATAAGAGTTTCATTTCAGAGCTGGCTAATGAGCACATGACTCACCATGTTCAGTGGGGCAAATGTTAATGTTGGTTGGCTTGGAATTGGTGCTGATAGTGCCTCATAATTTCCTTTGCTCTCAGCCTCACCTATCCCAAATGGGCATCCACTAAACCATTGACACTGTCCCTGATCAGTAGGAAAGGGAGAGAATAGCAGCAAACAGAAGTGAGTGAAATTGGACATTCTCATAAACTGCTTGTGTGTGTTTTCCCCAGAAAGAGTTCTTCTGTCTTGCTACTAAGCACAGTGTTCTACCATCTAAAGGAAGATCAGGGTGGACCTTCTTCACATTGCTGGTCAGGCTTATAAAGGGCCTTTCTGCACTTACCTTTGTTTTGGAATGCATGCCCTCATGGTCATCTTCTCGGTCTCATTTCTGCTCATGCTAGTGCAGAACAGAAAGCCCTGCCTACCTGCTTTAGAAGAAGAGTTGGCTTTTCTACCCCACTGTTCTTACCCATTTAAGGGGACTCAAAGTGGTTGACAAATCTTTCTATTCTTCTCCCCACATCAGAACACGCTGTGAGGTAGGTGGGGCTGTGAGAGGCCAGAGGAGAGCTGTGACTCACCCAAGGTCACCCAGCTGGCTTTGTGGAGAAGTGCGGAATCAAAACCCATGACTACAAGATATGAGTCCAGCACTCTAGCCACAAGACCAAACTGATTAAGCAGGCCTACCGTTGTATCAGCAAAGGGGATCTGGGTCATAGAGGCATACAAAAGGCATACCTCCATTTCCCGGCCAACTAGGGAAACCATCTTGGTGGCACACCAAAGCATGCCACTGAAATGGATTTAATTCTGAGGACAGGAACTTTGGTTCCTAGACCTTCAACACTCTTGGATGCCAGCTCTGAAGCTCATGTGAGCATTAGGGCTGATACGGGGGTTGGTCTGGAATAGTGACATCATGCAGACTGTGCAGTTCCAGACACTTCTAGACCAGCAGGCCTCACTGGTCCAAGCCCACTGGACCAAAGCAAGGCACGGTAAGTATGGAAGGACCCAAATGTATTCTATAAAGACACAGATCACAATGTGGATCCAGCTTAGAGTGCATGTGGATATTGATATTATACAACCAATTGTTTTTCCTCCAACATATACTTTATTGTACCCCTTCTTGGCCCTTTTGTGAAAATGAGGCTATAAGATATGCAAATTTAAATTAATGGGTTTTGAGGGTGTTGGAGACCAGAGTTCCATAACTAAGGCTCTAAAGGTCATTATCTACACCAGCGGAAAGGGATATTTGGGGTAAAGCTGAAGTGCATGCAGTTCCTGTTTCCAGTCCTGTAAAAAGGTCTTCAAGCAATTCTAGAGGGTGGTTTTAACACAGTTCTTTTCAAACCACTTTTAAGTAGCTTAAAACTACTTCTTTGATATATTTTCTTGAGGAGGCTGTATAACATCCTGGTGACAATATATGACCCAGGAGAAGGAAGGCAGCAAATTTCTAATTAACACACACACGTACACACACACACAAATATATATGAATTGGATCAAACAACGTTTTAGTTGTCCTAAGACTATTCATATACAAGTAAATGAAAAACCAAATAATTTAGGCTGCGTGAAGACAAGACAGCATATACAAAAAAAAGAGAGAGAGAGCAAAATCCATACAAAATATTATAAATAATCATGTATATGGATATGGCTGCTTGAATTAATCCTTAACAGATCATAAATCCTTGGTCCCCCTGCAGGTCAATTCATTCAAGGAAGATCTTTTTCTTTCTCATTTGAAAGCCACAAGAAAAAGTGGAGAGATCATTTGGAAATTGTTGTCCCAGTTTTCCATAAAGGGATCTAGATGTTGTTTTATGGAAGAATACAAGAGGCAAGTACATAATATACATGAAATTCCTTGGAAGATCTTGGAATCTTTCTGATTTTATTATACAACTTGGTTGTTCGAAGCTGGGGAAACTTTGGATGGCAAAGGTCAAAGCTCTCCAGGCATGTACTAAGCATTTGTACTAGAGAATGCCAGTACTCGCCAACCCACCCACTCCCCATGCGTCCAGATGCTTCACTTTGGTGCAGGCATATGTCCAGGAGTCACCATCTTCACTTCAGTTGCTGGTGCCAGTGCTATCACACAGACAACAGTGACACAAAACACATGGGTACTTGTGCCAGCACATCACACGATGTGTCAATACGCTTGTGTGGCATGTCAAGTAACTGTCTAGTACCAGACGTGGTGCAAATCCAGCATACAGAGACTTAATGGAGTCAACTTCCAGTGTGCTCCTGCACAAAAGGAATTATTTCTGAGTTGGAAATAGCTCCTCCAAGTGCAGATGCTCCATCTGGGAGTGCACTGGAAGGCAACTACAGGGCCAAGTGCAGAAAGACCTCATGGGTAAATTAAGAAGAATGATTGATAGATCAAGAGGATGGATGGATAAATATTGCTCCTGTTGAAACACCTGGGCTGCATCCAAACGTTACTTATTCTACTATATTTAGATATTCCCAAATAAAGCATATCCTGACCTGCTTTATTCTGGAATATTCATGTTTTATTCTGGAATATCTAAATATAGCAGAATAAATAAGTGATGTCTCGATAAAGCTTTGGTTCGTGCCAGTTTATTTAGTGACCCAAGATAAATCAATTGGAGGCATTCTGCATGCATTTTTACACAAATGGCACATTTTGTTTGCCTTTTCGCCTGCATTTTGAAACTCAAGAGATCTTTTGAAAAATCCACATAACCTGACTAGATGCTGCAATCTCATCCAAAAGGAAGCTAAAGAACATCAGAACAAGTAAGCTTGCTGCAGATAAAGTGGACTAAATGAATTCTTCTGGATTCATCAATTCCACAAATCTGCTTACGTATAGATACACTTCAGGTGATGGAGTGGTTTGGATCATCACAGTCATTCACACAGCACTATTCCAGACTGCAACTTTTTGTGGTCAGAATCGGAGAGCCTGGCGCGTTCCAGACCCACTGATTCTGACCATGAAAGGATAAGTGCACAAAAAATCTAGATCACTTCCAACTTATATAAAATTCAGGCTAAGTATGAGTCTACAGGCTGCAACGTCTAGGCCTCTTCAGTCTGGAGTTTAAGAGGAGACCTGACTGAAGTATATAAAATTATGCATGGTATAGAAACGGTGGATAGAGAAAATTTATTTTCTCTATCACACAACACTAAAACCAGGGGGCATCTATGAAGCTGATGGGTAGGAAAGTAAGATCTGACAAGGGGAAGTATTTCTTCATCCAGAGGGTCATCGGTTTATGGAACTGGCTGCCGGAAGGGGTGGTAACAGCTACCAGTCTAGATGGCTTTAAAGTAGGACTAGACAAATTTATGGACTACAGATGTATCAATGGCTACTAGAATGAATGCCTAGGTACATCTTTCAGGCTCCGGGAGTGGGGGGAGCAGGACACTTCTAAGCCTATTTGCTGGGATTCGAGAGCAGGAGAAGGTTTGCCTTTGTCTCTGCTTGGGATGCCCAAGAGCATTTGGTGGGTCACTGTGTGCAACGGGACACTGGACTAGATGGGCTGTGGCCTGATCCAGCAGGGCTTCTCTTATGTTCTTATGTACAGGATGGAACCCTTCTATAACTTAAAGAGGGTCTACAAGGTTATTTAGAGTGAAGGGGAAGTGATCTGCATATTAATAGGGGATAATTAACCATTTCTTCATTTTTATTTGAATACTGAGAACACCTGTTCCCAGAAGCAGATAGAAAATAAGTTTTCAGGGATTGGGGAAAGAGAAAACCAATTGCTTTCAAATACTGAATGCATTTGCCTCCCCCCTCCCCCTATATACAGTAGCTACCACAGTTTACATCTTATCTCTTTTTTTCATTGTTTCCAGGTAGTTAGCTTCCAGTTTGGCGAAACAGGCTTTTGTGTTAAGGAACTATCTTCACTTCCTCCACAAAACCACAGTAGCACACAATCTTTCCTCTTTAGATGCTCTGAGCTTTTCCTCTGGAGATGTGCTTTTGTCTTCTTCTGCGAGTGAATCTGGGTTGGCTTCTGGACAGCAGACCAGTGAAAGATTAAAGTTCCTCCTCTCCATAGAGATCACACTGCAAGAGTTATCCTTAGGAATACAGGTAGGATTTTCAAAAGTGGAATGTGAATTGATTTGCTCTGATCTTCAAGAAATATTAATATAACACCTACAGTAAATGCATGACAAATTACTCTGTAATTCAAGGCCAAAACTAGAGATAAAACAAAGCAGCAATTAAAGATAAACTTTCCAGGTCTGAATAAAATAAATCTACCATCTGAATACAGTTATAGCAGATGCTTTTTTGTAGAGATGGTGTTGGCAAAAATGTAATCACAGCTATTATTGGAAAATGCTAGGAATTAGAAAGCATTTTATTTTGCATGGAATTTATTCGATATTTTCTCCCTGATACCAGAAGTAGCCCAAAGTTCTCAAAGCTAGGAATCATTACTAATGTGATCTTCCATGGATTTGTCTACCCTCTTTTTTTTCTTTTTAATTTTTTTATTAGAGAATAACATACTTAACTTACATACATATATACATGCGTCAAGTAAAAACAAAAGTAAATAAACACTAAATGTACTAATAACATATCCTCCCCTGTGATAGACCAATTTGATTGACTTAATTATGGCTACAATCTAAACATACAGCCATTTTAATAGAAAATTCTTTTCTGGGATACATGTATTCGTTGGTTCCCATATTTGATGAAAATGCTCGTTAGTGTTGTTATTTTCCATCTGACACTGTTTACATGTGATAAATTTGTTTATCGCAATTTTTCCATAATTTATTTTGCCACCCCCTTATAGTTAGATTATCAGCATATTTCCAATTTTTCACCAATATTTGTTGAGCTGCAGCTATCAAATAATGTAGTCTTCTTTGTGCATTTATATCCAAATTTAGTTCAGTAATGTCATGCAATGGGTACATATTTAGTGAAAAGCTGTCTACAGCCTTTTGTGCAAAGTTGTGGTTGAATTAACTTTTGTACATAATTGGGCAACTAGAGTTTCTTCCATCTGTAAATCCTAACTCTATTCTAGTAGATTTTAGTCTCCCATCAATCTGACAGACCTGACACAGAAAGGCTAATATTATAGGTACCAGAGAGTCCTTGGCAGAAGAAGTGCAATGTAGTGAACGAAGGCTAGGACATGTGGGGACAGGTTCCCTTTTCACATCCAGGCAGGTAAAGAATGCATGGGGACATCCCTACTCACAGTGTGAATGTGGGTCACTGTACCTGTATTTAATATGCATTCCAGGAAGCTTAGTGTGAACAGACCCCCTTGAGAGAGATGCTGGCGGTCTACTGAATATGTTGTTCTTTCTCATAGACTTTACAGACTTAAAGAAGATGGTCCAGAAAAGTGTTGCTCTTCCTATTTATACCTTCTGCTTCCTGGCTGGCCTTCCTTCCAACCTCTTGGCCTGCTCTGCCTTTCTGAGGAAACTTTTCCGGAAGCCAACCACCATAGATATCCTTTTGCTCAACCTGACCATGTCTGACCTCATCTGTCTCCTTTTCCTGCCATTTAAGATGATGGAGATCGCCTCAGACATGAGTTGGCCTCTCCCAGCATTCCTTTGCCCCTTTGCCAACTTCTGCTTCTACAGCAGCATTTACCTCAGCATCCTCTTCCTCATGGGCATCAGCGTGGAGCGCTACCTCTGCGTTGCCTTTCCTGTCAAGTACAAGCTGAATCGTAAGCCAGTCTATGCAGTCCTGGCTAGCATTTTCTTCTGGTTGCTCGCCTGTTGCCACTGTGCCACTGTCATCTATGTTGTCGAAAACCACAACACCACCTCCACAGCGTATGACAACAATTCCACATGCTTTGAGACATTTTCTCGTAGCCAGCTGCACCTTCTCCTTCCTTTGCGACTTGAAATATGCCTTGTCCTCTTCTGCCTTCCTTTCGTCATCACCTGCTTCTGCTATATCAACGTGGTCTGGATCCTCACCTCCATGCCCAACATCCCTTCCCATAAAAAACAACGAGCAGTGGCCCTAGCAGTGGTCACCTTGCTCAATTTTGTTATTGCCTTTGCACCGTACAATATATCACACATTGTGGGATACTTGAAGGATCAGAGCCCTACTTGGAGAGTGGGGACCTTTTTCCTTACCTCCCTCAACACCACCTTGGATCCTATCATCTTCTTCTTCTCCACCAGCACCATCCAACGGTCCTTTCATACTGGCTGCCCTACCTTGGGCTGCAGTTGCCCACCTGTTGTATCCTCAAGATGTCTCCATTGCTATGACGCTTCTAAAGCAAAAGATGAAGCAGGGAACCCATCTGCTTCAAATAGTTCGGCAGCAGGAGGCAACATCATTGTTTTTATCAATCATAAAAGTACAGAAAATTGAACCCTTGCTCAGATTCACAAACTATTAACTCATCTAATCGCAAAGTGAGAAGCATACAGACTTCCAGATGTTGCCAACCTTCATGTTTCTTCAGTCGCAGGCAACATTCCCAATAGGAAGGAAGCTGATGTTCAGTAACATGATGAGAGACAATACTAGCTACTTCTGCTTTAAAAACCAAAACCAAAACCAAAGCAAATATTTACTATTTGCCAAACCCATAAGGACATGAGAGGAGCCCTGCTGGATTAGGCCACACAGCTCATCTAGTCCAGCAAGCTGTCTCACACAGTGGCCCACCAATTGCTTATGGGCATCTTAAGCAGAAGACAAAGGCAAAACCTTAACCTGTTCTTGACTCCCTGGTAATGGCCTTGAGAGGCATTCTTCCTGTCTCTCCAACCTGAAGGCAGTACCTAAGCATCCATTCTAACAGTTATTGATAGGTCTGTTCTCCATTGATTTGTTTATTAATACAAAAGAGGAGCCCTGCTGGATCAGACCACAACTCATCTAGCTGAACATCCCATCTCAAACAGCGGTCCACCAATTCCTTCTCTGGGCATCTCAAGTAGAAAACAAAGGCAAAAGTACTTTACCTGCTCTTGACACCCTACAAATGGTATTCAAGAGGTATTCTGCTTGTCTCTCTAACCTGGAGGCAGTGGCATATAGACATCAATCAAGCGTTCTAATATCCACATAAATTCTGAACTAGAAATCAAAACACAAAACAGTAGTATGTGAGCACCTGAAAGAAATTATTTATCTTGTGAGGAAAGATTTGCATGATTCAAAGAAGCAGCACAGAAAAGGATCTGTTGCACGGTGACAGAGCATTACTTCTTGGACCTTTCTTCACATACCTTTGATCTGGTCTAAGGGGCCTCTTAGACCAGATCCTGAGCCTCCTCATTCACACCTTAATGTGGATCAAGGAGGCCCCATGCTCTTTGGTTCTGCTCTGTCTGCACTAGACAGAGGAGGATCCAGATTAAGATGCCCTTAATCTGGATTGCTAGTGAAACCATTTAATTTGGTCTACCAAAGTGATTAAGGGTTTTGTTCCAGAACAACAGAAGTGTGCAGAAAGAATTCCTCCATATTCCAGGACTACTGGGGTGGGGGGTCAGTGGAATACCGCAAGCATCCCTTTCCATCACCTGAGACTTAATTAGAGGTAAGGGGAATAGATACACATTGGGTGTTTCTCCACTTGTCATTCTTAATCTGTGAAGGAATCCTATAAAATGCAACGACAAAAAGGCCAGGCGTGTTTCGAACTGACAACTAGGGGTGTTTTTCCACTGTCACTAGAAGTACCCATTAATGGTACTTAATGGGTACTTTTAGTGACAGTGGAAAAACACCCTAGGTCTTCTTCAGTGACCTGTATACATTCACTTTAGTAATAAAATGTATTTTAAAAAAGTAAAACGTCTTACTAGTGTGACTCTGTATTTGATACTTTTGAATTACACAGAGTAATTCAATATACAGGCCACTGAAGAAGACTGAGGGTGTTTTTCCACTGTCACTAGAAGTACCCATTAAGTACCCATTAATGGATACAAAAATGCCATTTCGTACCCATTAATAGGTACGAAATGTGTACTTTTAGTGACAGTGGAAAAACACCCCTAGTTGTCAGGTCGAAACATGTCTTTGCATTTTATAAGATTCCTTCATAAATTTGCCTTTTTATTACAGTATTTTTAAAATTATTATTACTTATATATTTTTCAGTGGGGCATTTGTACCCTTTGAGTGTTTGGTTTCTACATATGTAATGTGTACATATCCGTACACATACAAATGTCCAAGTAATTCGTACGAATGGTTCAAAAGATTTGAAAATTCATTTCAATGTTAAATTTGAATGTATAGACATTCGATTCAACTTTGAATATCTGAATTTGATTGAATTCAATCAAATTTTGAATGTTTTGAATATTCTTGCACATCCCGACATGTATGTTTATATGACCATAATCACTTTTTGCCACTTTTAGCACTGGCACATGGCCATTAGGTTTGCACACAAATGGGGCTTTTTTTGCATTTGATTCGTTTTGAATCGAATGCAAGGTGATTTGTATCCATTCAAATAGGGTGTTTTTCCACCGCGCTCCTTTAATCCGGATCTAAGAAGATCCGGATCTAGGGAATGGGTACTTCCCTTAATCCGGATCTAGTAGATCTGGATTGAGGGAAGTACCCAATGTGTTTCCATGGATGGTCTAGCACTCAATAACAATGGGTGCTAGCCTCCCTGCCGTGGAAACATCAGAGCACCCATTTGGA
>MTQE01002781.1:2895787-2910357 GCA_014337955.1 Aspidoscelis marmoratus | reverse complement strand
TGGGTGCGAGCACCCAGGGGCGGGCAGCCCTGTCAGGCTGCTAGCCCCACCGCGTGCTGGCTGTACAGGGCTCAATCAAACCTACCCGGGCCTGGGGCAGCTCCCGATGGGGCAGGACCCCTTCACAGATCAAAGCGCATGGCTCCAGTCTACGAAGGCTTCCCACCCCACCCCCAATTGTGCCCATCTGCAGGGTGTAGGTGACCCCCCCACCCTCCCAACCCAGACCCCAGGGTTGGGCGTGCGGGTGCCAGAGAGGGGGCTCTGTGGGGCTTAGGCACCTCCATCAGGTGGCTAAGCACCGCAGAGCCCCCTCCCTGGCATCCGCACCCCCATCCTGGGGCTGGGATGCACTAATATTCCCAAATGCCAGTGCTCATGCATGCCAGTGGGAGTGCTCTATTTTCATCCCCCTGGATGGAGTGGCAAGTTCAGAAAGGCCCCAGGATGCTCTGCTCTGTGCCAGCACCTGCATATCAAACCGGCCCAGACTGACCAATCACACTTGAAGTGTGAAGTTACCCTGGTTCACCTCATCCTAGCTTCATTGGGATGGTATCATCATCATCATCATTATACCATGGTACCAAGTGTGAACCAGCTCCGTTTCTGAGCCTAGTTCAAGTTGCTGATGTTGACATGCTGAGCTTCAAATAACTAAAAGAGGACTTATTTCTTGGACAGACCTGCCCAGATGTTGAGATCAGCAGTGGGATCTTGTCAGGAAGGACTGCTGCCTCTGGACTTATCACCATCCAGCCATACCTGGGGAACAACTGCCTGGTGTTGGAGCTGCACCTGTTGAACTGCTGCCTTGAGCAGTTGAAACTCTAGGAGGTGGGGTCAGGCAGCTGCTATTTAGGCAGCAGAGAACCAAGGCTGGGGCCTTGGGCAAAAGCCTAGAAAGAATGCCTGTTAGGTGTCTGTTTGTGCAGAGCTGAGTGAGGTTAAACTGTTTAATTGTTCTATTGATTTTATATTTTTTATGAACGTTGTGACCCAGCCTGGCACCATGCCTGTCTCTGTCGCACCTTCCTACCTCCAGTATAGCAGGATCTGTGGTTGTAGATATTTTAATACCTGGAGCAGATCTACTTGCATCTATTCCCTCTCCTCCTGGAGAAAACACAGACTTTCACCTTCGTCCTCTAGCGTAGGCAGCTGCACCTCCTGGCAAGAGATCCCTTTTCTCTCCAGCAAGCCAAGAGCATGAACACCATGGATCACCACTCTGTCCACAACAGGAAATGACATCCATTTTCAATGGCTTCTTCTCCCTTCCCTTTGCGAACCAGAGCTCAGCCACACCTGCCTACATTAGAGAAGACAGGTAACTTTAAAAACCCAATAGATAGCTACAGTATTAGTGCTTTTATCTCTGCATTTGTCCTGGGTCTATGTTTTATCTTTAAAACAGAAATGTGTGGGTTATAAGTCCAATACTATTATTATTCATTAATGATTAGTCCGTTGACAATATTATAAATACAAAATACAGCTGATAAAACTCATTTGTCCTTTAAAACAAGAACCAAGTTATAACATTTAAAACAATTGTAGTCCATAAATCTACGTCCCCCTGGTTATAAATACAGTTTTGATCTTACTGGCCTTAGCTATAAATCTCGCTACTCTCATTATGGTTGCTTTATCGGTACCTTTTAATAACAAATATATTTTATCTTGGTTATTTATACTATAGTCATTTTGCAGACATGGAGCTAGTAACAGGGAGCAGTCCAAGAGGAAATGGGATGAATCCTCTACTACCTTTGAGTCCAATACATACATATATTCATGCATGCATATAGGTTTGGGAGCAATGTTTTGGTGGGGGTACCCCTGTTTATCCAGCTCTTTTGACATCAAAATGCACCCCCCTCCATTTTCAAAGATGATACGTTATGAATGTTTGTTAATCCCTAAAATGCTTTAAAATCATTGGATTTTTTAAAGCATTCAACTGTGTTTTTTAACTGCAATTCTTTTTGGATTTGTCTGTTTATAGCACTGGCATGTATTTTAATTTTTTATTGCTTTCTTGCTTGTTTTTAAGATTGGTTTGCTATAACTTTCTTGTTATCCATTCAGGGACCTTTGAGGAAAACACAGAAACTCAATGAAGCATGAATGGAGGCCTATGTATAATAGGGATGTATACTAATACAGGTGAAGTGAAGTGAAACATGTACAGGTGAGGTGAGACACATAGATGTGCTGATGTGTGTCTGGTGATTGCAGTGTGTGCCAAAATAAGCTGAGGTTGATTTCCCTTTCAAATATATACTGTTGTTGTTTTAATATAAGTTATGTTTGATTTTAAATGTTGTTTCTCACCCTGAGACCTTTGGGTATAGGGCGGGATAGAAATACAAATGAACAAACAAACAAATGAATGCTAATAGAAACATTTACCCCTCTACACTTTTAAAATCAATTGTGGGAATGATCATCTTTCGGTGTCGTGAAGGTCAAGGGGAGAAAATCTGGGAGTGGCTATAGCTCAGTGGTAGAGCAAACTGGCTGGAAAGCAGAGGCTTTCCCATTTGATCCCAAGCTTCTTCCTGGAAGTAGGCAATGGAAAACTACTTCTGTATCTCTGCCTAGAAAACTGCATAGAGCTGGTCATGGAATCTGGGAATGGCTATAACTCAGTGGTAGAGCAAAGTACCTGGAAAGCAGAGAGACGCCCATTTGATCCCCAGCCTCTCCCTGGAAGTATGCAATGGCAAACCACTTCTGTATCTCTGCCAAGAAAACTGCATGGAGGTGCCTACGGAATCTGGAAATGGCCCTGCAGTTCAGAGGTACAGCAAATTCGTTGAAAGCAACTTGATACCTAGTCTTCCTCAGAAGAAGCACTGGCAGAGTCCAGTCTTTTACTTGAAAGCTTTTTTTGGAACTCTGGGCTTTTGCATCATTAAAATGAACTTCCTCCTAATCTGCAAAGAGGTTTCCAAAAAGTAGCAGCGGTTCCTTTTTCTACTGATGACTTCACATCCTCCAACACATCACATAAGGGCTCTTCCTTTCCCGGTTTAGGCAAATGCTTCAGTAGTGCTGGCATGCACATGAAACTCTCCGTCTAGACAGTCTGGGCAGACAGACTCCAGAGTGGTATCTTCTCCATCTCTTAAAAGACTGCGATTCTTTGAGAGCTTGTGATTCTTTCCCACTGCGGAGATCAAGGCAAAGGACTGATCAGGTAAAATAACAAGTAAGACTAAAGAAAAATCCTGCTAGGATTGATAAAATTTTGCACCAAAAAAAATAAAAGAAAAGAAAAAGAAAAAGAAAAAGAAAGGTTGAACTAGTTAGAATCGGACAGGAGTGCTTGAAAAGTTCAAGTTTGAACCAAAAACACTACCTGTTTGAAAACTGAGGTTTTCTCCACCACCCCCTTACCTGAGCACTTAATTGCCCAGGTAAGGGGCCGATTTACCGCAAACGCTCACCTGACAGCTCCTCTGCAATCAGCTGAGCAACTGTCAGGGGGTTATAGCAGCTCTCATGTGCACAAGCAGAGCTCTGCTAATGCTTAAAAGAGCCACGGAAAGAGGTGCATATTAATTAGCTCCTTGCCGGGAGGCTGACTCATCAGAGCTCGCTTTGGGAAACAAATTAGCTGCCTGTTACCTCCCAGCCTTGGAAATAGGTGCATATTAACTATTTTGGGGGGGGAGAGGCTCTGATTCCCTCCTTCAGCCAATGACAGAGGCTGAGGGAGGGGAGAGAGCGATACTCAGTGAGTGGTTTTCCCCGTGTCCAGTGGCTGAATTTCAAGCCCCTCTCACCAAGGTTTCTCTTGCTTCTCCCCTGCAGCCGCAGCTTCTCCCGTGCTCCCACAGAGCCAGGATCAAGCAGCTCCTCCTCCTGTCAAGCACAGGATTGAAGCCATGGCTGCAGGGGAGAAGCAGGGAGGTGCTTGAAAATCAGCTGCTAGAGATGCGGCGTGGCTCTGATCCCCTCCTTCAGCCAATGGCAGAGGCTGGAGCATCCCCATGCTTAAGAATAATTCATGCTTGGCTCCTAATTCACAGTGAGAACAGTTGCAAAGGGGAGTCATTTAAACGTGGATTTGTGCTTTTTGCCTCTCATGTAGCCCAAATAAGGGCTTTGCATGGGGACTCACGAGGCAAACTCACTTTCCCCTTGCAGTATCCTTACCATGGAGACGCCCAGATACTTTAATGGAGGAGGAGTGGATGCTGCAGGGGAAGTCTGTCCTAGATCATCTGGGAGCTCCATCCAGCTGCCCCAGCTGGGGAGCTCCCAATGGGAGTGTTCATGTTGGATGTGTCCCCATGGCCATTTGAATTTGAATTCAGGAAAGAGTGTCCCCATAGCCACTGTAATTAATCCAAATTGAATTCAAATCCGGCACCCAGGGTCCCCAGAGTACTATCCTGCCTACATCTGGAAGAAAAAAAGTTCTGATGAAAACCAGACTGAGTCCCCTTCTGGGAGCCAAGTCCCCTTCTTTCCCTCCACATGGGGACAATGCCAGGTTATTTGGGATGGAGCTCCAGCATTCTGGCCAATGGCAGCCAGCTGTGGGTGGTTTGGTGGGGGTTATTTTATTTTATTTTTTACATATGTAAAGCTCCCCCCTCCCTTGCCATGTTTGCAAAAGCCCTGTACAAGCCCTGTTTGCAAAAGGCAAGAAAGTAGGGAGGAGGGGCTTTTATTTTTCTTTTGCTTAAAGGGGCTTTTAAAATATTTTCGCTGGGAAAATCCTTTTAAAAGATTTTTTGCTTGGAATGTGTATCTTTTGAAACATGTATGTTTTGAAAAGGACAGGAACTTAGAAACACTTGAATTGATACATTTGTCATCACAAACGGGAGCTGTGAAAAAGGAAAGTAATTTTGTTTGTGTTTGAAGTCCCTTTGAAGGAAGCATTGGGTACTTCTGCCGTCTCTCCTCCTTCTTGCATTGTGGGAAGGAAATTCAACAATGTGCATTGCAGAAATACAGGATTTCCCTCTCTCCTGCCTCAAATAAGAAATAGCCACGCGCCCCCTCCCTCTTGCGCGACTCCTTCTGAATTGCCATCTGCTGGTTCCTAGGATGGGATGCAGGGAGACAGACTTGCTTTTCCTGCCTGTCTTCCCCCTCTAGACTCTGCAAGCCAACCCTCCCTCCTTCCCTCCCTCCAGACAGGGGGCTTCAAAGCGAAAGAGAGGAATGCTGATTTGCAGAATCTTTCAGCAGGTATCAGATTTTGTATTAAAAACAATATCCTTTCAAAATGGGCTGGTGGATGGTGGCTGGGAGGGGGATTGGAGGGGGAGAGGGTGAAAAGATTGGATTTTTGCTATAGATGAATAGGGGTTGCAAACTATAGTTTATTTAGTCCGCTTAGGCAGCAAGCCTTCCAATCTCCCTGGAGATTGGAACTTTCTACCAGGTGTGCATAGACTTCTTCCTCCCATCAAACAGACCCCCAACCCCTTCCCAGACTGTTGGTTTTTTGCAGGAAATATTTGTTCCCATGCCGTGATGGGCTGCCTTTCCCTCCCCTATGTGACTGAAAGGAAAGGGTTGCTTTCAGCATTATTTCACCAAGCAGGAGGAAAGGTCATTTTAGAGATTTCATGCCATGTCTGCCCTTACAATCTCAAATTCACAAATTTGTGTGATCACAGTCTGAGAAGGGGCAGGTAAATTTCTCCTCATCTTTACACACTGTAAAATGCTGGCATTTCCTGCCACAGGAGGTAGTGAATAAGTTGCATGCTTATGTCCATAAATGATAGTTAGTTAGATAGTTAGTTAGTTAGTTAGTTAGATAACTATCTATCTATCTATCTATCTATCTATCTATCTATCTATCTATCTATCTATCTATCTAACTAACTAACTAACTAACTAACTAACTAACTAACTAACTAACTTGGAGTGTACATGGAGCCCATTTCCCACATTTGGTTCAGCCCAGAAAGAGGCCCAAGGTGCCACCAGAGTGCCCTAAAGATAAGGGGCACAGGGGAAGCAGGCAGGACCATTCCGGTGATGCCCGAGGCCTCTTTCCGGGCTCTCTGGAATGCCAAACAGGCTTTCAGGAGCCTGGAAAAAAAGCCTTCCAGTTTGATCCCAAACCAGAAGGCCTTTCTCCAGGTTCTGGAAAGCCTGTTTGGTGTTCTGGAGAGCCTGGAAAGAGGCCCAGGATGCCATCATAGCGCACCCCAAAGTTAATTGGATGTGAGGGAGGCCATGGGGGGAAGTTTGTGGGGAGGGAGGCCATGGGGTGGGAGACCTTAGGACATCCAATATCTGTAGAAGCTTTGACCAAAGCTTCTACAAATACCAGATTATCCAATTTGTGGAAGGATAAGGCCCAATGAATGTGGCCCTATTTGATCCATCCACGAATCTTGGAATTTGGACATATTCATCCGAATTCCGAATAGCACAAATAATTCATGCACATCCGTATAACTAATTAATTACTGTACCACAGAAATCAGAAGACTCTACATGGCTTTTTTTAAAAAAGAAGAATAGAAAAGACAACAGTGAAACTGAAAGCTCAAAATAATCGCAATAGGTGATAGTTACACCCTATTAAATGTTATGAAAGGCATAGGTGAAAAAGTATTTATTTATTTATTTATTTATTTATTTATTTATTTATTTATTTATTTATTTAGATATGGCACAAGTGAAAAAGCTGCCTATTAGCTGGCTGGAGGTTCCAGAGTTCATATACCCCCAATACTAGGCTTGTCTGCATGAAAGGCACACGTGTTAAATAGAAAACACTGCCCAAAGAGAAAATGACTCAGCAGTGGTGGAGTCACAATGCAGTTTTGAAAGGCAAGAGCTGGATTGCCACAGCCCTTGGAGTTGCATCATTATGTGTACCATGACACTCGATGTATTAGACATAGCTGAACATTCTAGACTGCTGATCTACTGAGACTGGAGGCCAGTTCACACTTGACCTCATAGCTTGCGCTAAGTTAACATCTGGGCAGGTGGATCTGCACTTGCATTAGGCATTTACAGCCTAGAAACACCCCCTGCCTGCTTAGATGCTCACCTCTTGCAAACTAGCAGTGGTACACAAAGTTGTGCACAACCTAACCTTCACCAATCACAACTGCAAACTCACCTCCCGTGTCCAGTGGTGACCATTCACACCCTTTCAAGTGCAAATGGTCATTTGAGGTGCTGCAAGCTCACTGGCACCTCAAATAGCCCCTGATGAAACTGCACATGTGCACAGCATCCTTGTTGCCATGACAACGGTGCAGGATACCCCAATCGAAATGGGGATCAGACATGTGACTGGCCAGAGGGCACACAGGCGTTAGCCTGCCACGTACCCGTATTCCCTAATGCAGCCACTGGCACACGTTAGTCCCTTCTGTGCTCTTATCATGTTTATTCAGGGTCTCTATTCTTAGGCCATACCTGACTTGAATGCTGCTTCCAAATTCACTGTATTTGAGAAAAGCCACCAAGCCAGATTATGCTACAGCTTCTCCTGGGAAGTCTCAGAACTACACTTCCTTTCTAGGGATGTGCACAATTTGTTTTTCATGTTCACTTTGCATTGAAGCAAAGGTGGAAAAAATGCACATTTGGCAAACAAAGCCACTTTGGATTTGGTAGGATTTGAATCTGCTGAGAAGAAGAAGAGTTGGCTTTTCTACCCCGCTTTCCTCACCCATTAAGGGGACTCAAAGAGGCTGACAAAGCTTTTCTATTCTTCTCTCCACAACAGAATGCCCTGTGAGGTATGTGGGGCTGTGAGAGCTCAGAGGAGAGCTGTGACTATCCCAAGGTCACCCAGCTGGCTTTGTGGAGGAGGAGGACAGAATCAAACCCGATATTCCCAGATAAGAGTCCAAACTGAATGTTCTTTGAATGCTATTCAAATCTGCTTCAAATTCACGGCGCTAGTAGTGCCTCTGAATCCCTTCCAAACCCGTTCCAAATCTGCTTTGAATCCACTCTTTATCCACTCCAGATAAGTGGGCAGCTGCTTTGCCACCTTCCCAAGCTTCACAAATATAACAAACCATTGAACAAATGCACAAAAGCATTTGCTTCGTATTTGAAGGCCAACCTTCAAATGTACCAACATTCGTTTTGAATGCAAATGTATGAATTTGTATGAATACATACTTGTTTCAAATGTGATGAATATTAGTGCACATCCCTATTCTTTTCATTCTCCTCCTCTTGTCCTACCACTGAGAGCTCAGAACAGTTTTTATAGATAAGAAGCAACTTTCCTATCTTATTTTTATCATCTAATAACCCGTCTGTTCTTTTTATTTCAGAAGTTCAAGGAATGGCCATTGATAAGGGTGTTGTGCTCAGTGTGTATGTCTTCTGTTTCCTGGTTGGCCTCCCTTTCAACATTGTGGCCTGTTATGCATTCCTGAAGAAAGTGCGCCAAAAGCCAACTCCCTCAGACATCTTTTTGCTCAGTTTGACTCTATCTGACCTCATCCTTCTGTTCTTCGTGATCTTCAAGATGGTGGAGGCTGTGCGGGACATGACCTGGCCTCTCCCCGACTTCCTCTGCCCCCTCACCAACTTCTTCTTCTACAGCAGCATCTACCTCAGCAGCCTCTTCCTCATGGGCATCAGTGTGGAGCGCTACCTCTGCGTTGCCTTCCCCGTCAAGTACAAATTAAACCGTAAGCCAACTTACACGGTCATAGCTTGTGTTTTCTTCGTACTGCTGGCCAGTGCCCACTGTGGTGCCATAGTCTATGCTGTGGAGTACTATAATGGAACTCTGACAATAAAAGATGGCACCACATGTTATGACAAGTTCTCCAAAGAGCAGCTGAAAATCCTACTGCCTTTCCGACTGGAACTCTGTGTTGTCCTCTTCTGCATCCCTTTCATCATTACCCTTTTCTGTTATGGCAGCGTGATCTACCTCCTGACAATTATGCCAAACATCCCACCCCATAAGAAGAAAAGGGCAGTGGGCCTGGCAGTGGCCACGGTGCTCAATTTTGCCCTTGCTTTTGCACCCTATAATATTTCCCATATTGTGGGATTCCTTCAAAACCAAAGCCCTAGCTGGAGAGTGGCCACTTTCCTCCTCACCACCTTCAACACTGTTCTAGATCCCGTCATCTTCTACTTCTCTTCCACTACCTTCCGACATATCTTTCGTGACTGCTGGGCTGGCATGTGCCGCAAACTTCAGAGTGTTCTCTCACCCTGCTGTAGATGTCCTGGAAACAATGTCGCAGAAGCAGGAACTGGCCCAGCTGGGGGTTTAAATGCAAACAATGAACAGACTCTAGCTGGCATCCCCACTGCTTTCACCGTGCAAAGATCAGGCACAACCGATTCCTGAGCAATTTGCAACCTGCTCTCAATTCAAAAGAGCTATATGGCATGTCATGGACGAGTGACATTCATTCGCGATTGTTTAGAAACTTGTGGGTGGTTTGTGGCTTGACTTGAAGACTTATCTAAATGGTTCCCTCAAATCTCAAACTGCATCTATCAGCGGTTCTACCACATTCTCCCTTCAGAACTTCTTTTCTGTAGACCTCAGTGTGTGAGGTGAGTAGTCATTGAAATGTTTTTGTGGATTTCTGAGTCATTGGGGAAGGTACAAAGTTCAGATCAGAAGCTACTCTGTTTGGTCTCAACAATACCCTACCAAAGCTCAGGGTAAGCTAAAGGATGTGCCATAATGCTACAGGAAGAGGAGAGTGACAAATGTGGGGACCAGATGGAGTTGAACTATAGGTCCTTCTGCTCTTGTCCACCATGAGGCTGATCAGAGGGGGTCCAGATCAGGGGGTGCCATCTGGCCCAGATGGTGGTTTGGACTGGAACAATGGTGTCTTCATGGTAATGGCTGTTCCATCCCAGCTGCCTCACTGACTCTGAAGCTTCCACAAGCTGCAGAGTTGACCTCCATAAGCTCTGGATGGCCAAGAACTTTGTTGCTCCTCCAAAATGGGCCTCTCGGTAAACCATAAGAACATAAGAGGAGCCCTGCTGGATCAGGTCACAGCCCATATAGTCCAGCATCCTGCAGCACACAGTGGCCCACCAATTGCTCAGGGGCATCTCAAGCAGAGACAAGGGCAAACCTTCTCCTGCTCTTGAATCCTAGCAAATGGCCTTAGAAGTATCCTAAGATGGAGGCATGGGCCTTCTGCATGCCTCTGTGATCCAGATCGCCCCCTGCTAGTACTCTGGCATGCCTCCTCCTCCTCCTCCTCCTCCTCTTCCTTCTTTTTCTTTTTCTTTAAAAGAGTGTCATCCTCTAGGTTTCATATGACAAAGAGCCCATAAGGTACAGCATATCTCCTCTCTCAGAACAGTTTTGACTGGTTGATTTCTTACCAAACCGACAAGTTGAAAACAATGTTCAAAGTTGGTTACCAACTGTCACAACTAGACACAGATGAAGTACAGTGGTACCTCGACATACAAGTGCCCTGACATACAAGTGTTTTGAGATACAAGCTGCCGAGCGAGTGATATTTTGCTTTGAGATGAGAGCAAGATTTGAGATACGAGTATGTAAATACAGTACAGTACATAACAAAAACAACTGAGGTGGTGTTTTGGGAGCTGGAATGGATTAATGGGAAAATTGCTTTGAGATACGAGCGATTTGACATAAGAGCAAGGTTACGGAACGAATTAAACTCGTATGTCAAGGTACCACTGTAGTTTTTCTGAAAAGACGTGTGTTTACTATTATGGCTGTTCTTTTGAGGAAAACCAAGACTGCATCCAGACGTCGCTTGCTTATCCCACTGTATCTGGTTATTCTGGAATAAAACACATCCAGGCGTGCTTGATTCCAAAATATCAAAACAGAGCGGAATAAGTAAGTGACATCTGGATGAAGCTCAAGAGAAGGTTTCCGGTGGTGGTGGAGATTGTGACAAATTTCACATCCTTCTTACTCTTCTATTTCTGTAGTCTCAGCCAGAATTGGACTGGCATGCATAATGCAGTAGTTAGCATGTTAGACATTGGAGGGCGAGCGGCAGGGGGATGAAGCTTGAAAGGGGATTTCTTTGGAGTGTATCCAGAAGATTCCTAATGTGCAATGTTTAATATATTTTGTATTTTTATATTATGTTTCATTTTGGTTTTTTATACACTTTTGTACTGAAGTTTTAAATTGGAATTGTATTTCACTGTGAACTCTGTGCTATTTTGGAATATACCATTGTCAGGCAACACATAAATAAACAATGAATGATTGAAGGCACAGGCCTGGTACATAAGAAGGGAGTGAAGGCCAGAGGGGAAGAGACCCATCCCCAAGATCCCAGGTCCGTGCCTTAGCAAGATCCATGGCTTACCTAAGCAATGAGAATTTGGAATGCAACTGAATTGGAGAGGACAATAAATTTGTGATCAACCTGGCCAATGATAAGAAAAGAGAGACACTTGGAAGGAAGTCTCTGTGACATGCCCTTCCTTATTTATTTATTGATTGATTGATAATATTTGTAGCCCAGCCTTTATCTGGAAGTCCCAAGGTGATAAAATGATAAAAACAAGTGCAAAAACATTTAAAATCTAACCCATACAATCCCCTTCCTAACCTGGCAGGACTACATTCAGGGGAAGTAGGAATCGAAGGCTACCATGAAGAGTGATACTTTAACCAGGCATCAAAACAAATCTAAAGTTGTCACCTGGTGTACCTCCACTGGGAGGCTATTCCAAAGCCAAGGGGCCACCACAAAGAAGGCCCTCATGTGTGCCACATAGCGGTGTGCACAAATGTAATTTTTGGGATACGTTTCGATTCAAATATCCAAAAATTCAATTCAGTTTGAGTTTTTGAAATTCAAATTTACCCACATTCTATTCGAATTAAACAAATTTGAATCTATTCGTTCAAATTTTCAGTTCGAATTTGCACTTACGATTGTTGACATTTGTATGTGCCTGTATGCATTGTTACATATCTCGTACGCATCCGTACACGTCCGTATGCATCCCATAGTTATCCCATATGCAACCCATTTTTATCCCATATGGATCCGTACAAATGTGTATGGATGCGGGACAGATGCATACGTGCAAGTATGCATCGTGTATGAACCTGTACACATATGAATGTCCAAATAATTTGAACAAATACATTCAAAAATTCCAAATTTGTTCAAATGTTTAAATATGAATTTATGGACATTCAATTTGAATTTGAATTTCAGATGAATTTGATCAGATTTCGAATGCCTTCCAATATTCATGCACAAAAAATCTTGCAACAATCTTGCAATAATCCAGCTACATTTTCAGTTCCCAGGTATGGCTGAACTTATGGGGACAACAAGGTACAGGTGTGTTTGTGGACAAGCGTGTAAGCAAGTGTTGGTTCCAGAATTTTACATTTCAGGGCCATTTGTTTTTACATTTGTTTGATCATGGATCCCACCCTTCACCTGAAGGTTCCAGCCCATAATAAAAACGGAGAGCACTAAATAAAAATACATTTTCCTGAAAACCTTATCCTGGTCATTGGTTTCTGGTTATGTTTTCTCTTTTCCATCACTCAAGTCAAAGACTTCAAGTCATTTCATAACAATGCATCAGATCAAGAAAAAAGATAGGGAAGCTCTCCATGAGAACAGGAAAAAGAGTGAGTCCAGTCAAAACAAACGAGCGTAAAAATGAAGAAATGAATTTCCAAGCAGACTTCCTTTATTCTCACTCTCAAATTTAGGGGGGAAGTCAAAATTTGACCTTGTGTAAAAATGGGCACCTCTCCGAATATTTCAGCCGCACGCTTTTAATCCTGCTGATTAAAAGTGGTAGATCTCTTCTATTCCATTTTGTGTGGAACAATTTTTTAAAGATAAAATACGAACTTTTACCAACACAATACTGTTTATGTTTTCTGGCCAGCCTTTTATATCAAAGGTGAATATTGACTATATTTATGTAGTATTATGGATACTTTTTTTTTCTGGTCTGAAACTGCACTGCATAATGCAAAGAAATCCATCACCTGAGATATAGTTGCGTTCCAGTCTGCGAACAACTTTGTGACAGAGAAAGCGACTGAATCACACCGCCACCATTAAAAAAAAAAATGCCTTAGCATCACCAAGCATATCCCTGGCCCTTTCTGTACCGGACCTTATTGTGGATTATATCTCAGGACCTGCCATCTGCATGTTGGTGCATATTACAGCAGGTGTTGGGTGGGGTATGATATGTTGTACCCCCTTTTTCCATGCATAGTCAAAGATCCAGATCTTTACGATCTGGATCTTCAGGATCTTCAAGATCCGGATCTTTGATATGGGGTCCTCCTGGAGATCCTGATCTTGAAGATGCCTGAAGATCCCATTATGGATCTTTAATCAGGTCCACGCGAAATCCATATTTAAGGGCCTTAAATCCAGATTTCCCCTGCCCTCGTGGGGACAGGGCCTTGCAGATGGGGCCTTCAATGTGGTCCAGGTGAGGACAGGGCCTTCCCAATTCGTACCAATCAATTACTATTTGGGTTCCTAATGGTGTCTTAGAAGGGTTCTAAGCCCTAGCGTAAAAAGGCCTCATGACTCCCTCCGGCTAGATCCAATTAAATTCTCAGCTTCAGATTTAAATCATTTTGTTTAATGAAGGGCAACACAGAGGATCATTTCAAAAGATTTTTTAAAAGGAGGCATATAGCAACAGGGTTATATTTACTCACTTTAACTGATGTATAGATGGATTCTAACCTGCAGGATTGTCAACAAAAGCAAAACATGCCCGTTGCTATCTATCTAGTTATGTGGAATGAGGGGGTGGGGGGAATCAATTTTGGCATTTCGTTGTTGTTTCTGGGTATCACCAGGGCATGGCCAACTCCCAGTGGACTGCATAGGCACCTCTATACAGTAGGGATGTGCATGAATGCTTTTTTCTTTCTTTTTTCTTTCTTTTGCATTCGAATCATATCAAAGAATGCAAGAAAATTCATATCGGTTCGAATACATCCCCTTCACATGTGTTAAGATTCAATTTGATACAAATATTCAGTACAAATTTGATACAGATGTTTGATACGAATCACATAGACACCCCATATGAAGGTTAAGAAAGTCTGTTGTTATCTGGAAGTCTCAAACTGACTTGCAGGAAGATTTGAGAGGTTTTCTCCCTATTACTATACTGTTAAATAAAAAGAGGGAAGAGGGCAGCGCAGTGGCCTGCCAGCCAGGGAAGACACCTTCACTATGATCTAAGCATTGTAAATATTGCAGTCACTAAATTACATCACTCCTGTAAACAGTTATATTTAAGAGGGAAAGTTAGGGATTGGGAAACCATGGGGGGAAAGTGCTGTTTCTGGTAGTTATTTAGTAAACTTGTTACATTGTTGCTAAAGAAAGCATATAAACGAAGGGACTCACAACAGAAAGGCACTTGGGCCCTGTTCACAATTACTTTCTAGTGGCCCTTGGTCTGCTCATTGAGTAGGTTCACCACCAGCCCACAGCTCATTAACCTCTCCCTGGTCCTAAGTAGCTGTGGACCACTAAAATACAGTCCACAGCTTGGGCCTATTCGCACTTGGCCTTTTTCTGGAGCATATCTCAGGATAGGGG
>MTQE01002781.1:2868116-2882875 GCA_014337955.1 Aspidoscelis marmoratus | reverse complement strand
GCTTTGTCAGCTGCTTTGAGTCCCCTTAAAATGGGTGAGAAAAGCAGGGTTGAAAAGCCAACTCTTCATCTTCTTCTTCTTCTAAGCAGAGGCCAATTTGCACTTGACCTCTTAGTTTGCGATAGGTGAACATCTGGGCAGGTGGATCTGTACTTGCAGGAAATGTTTACAGCCTAGAAATGTCCCCTGCCTGCCCAGATGTTCACATATTACAAACTAGCGGTGGTGCAAAAAATGGCGCACCACAAGCAAACTAACCCTAACCAATTCCAACCCATTACTTACCTGTCCCATCCATCCAGGGGCCATTTGCACCATTTCCAGCCTGAGGAGTCATCTGAAGTGCCACGCAAGCAAGCTAGTATTTCAGACAACCCCAAACATGACTGTGTGTGCACAGAGCATCAACGTTGCCTCAATGACAGCACCAGTGCACGTGCAGTCAGGCTGGGCACCACGATCAAAATGGCGGTGCCCTGTCAGGGCTCAGACACACAATCAGATGGAGGTGTAGGCTACAGTGTACTAGAGAACGCTCGTACACTTTTAGGGTGCTAGTACATGTTTAGTAGAGCACGATTTCATACAAATTTTGAATGTTATGAATGTTCGTGCACATCCCTAGTCCACACTCTTGGGATAATCTGTAGGCTGGATGCTGGTGGGCCCAACTGCCCACCAGCGACTCATAAAGACTGGGGTTTTGAATGCAACCAGCATGAGAATTCACACCTAAGAACCTCCAAAAGCATGCAAAATTTGAAGTTTAGGCATCATAAACAATCCACACACCTAAAGTTCAGCTTTTGAAAATGATGACTTTCTCTCGGTTTTGTCTCCACACACACCCAGGCACCCCTCCCCATTTAAAAGCTATGTGCAAAAAGGCAAGGCCACAGCACCAAACCCAACAGAGATGCCCTACAGCTTCCAGAAACTTCTAAGAGACTCAGTTTGCTCCATGGCACCTCAGAGTATTGCTCCATTCCATTTAACCCGATTTCCTTTTTCTGCTTCCACCTTCTGTCAACAAACAAAGCCTTTAATTCAGTGACTTTAAACAGAGCACCCTTTCCCCTCTCCTCCTTCTGTCAATAAACATAAGAACATAAGAGAGGCTCTGTGGGATCAATCCACAGCCCATCTAGTCCAGCATCCTGTCTGACACAAAGCGGTCCACCAATTGCTTCTGGGCACCTCAAGCAGAAGACAAAGGCAAAATTTTCACCTGCTGTCGACTCCATGGAAATAACAATGAGAGGTATCCTGCCTAGAGACAGCACCCAGGCATCCATTCTAGTAACCATTAATACACACCTGTCCTCCATGAATTTATCTAATCTTTTCTTAAAGCTGCCACTCACCACCTCTTCTGGCAGCAAATTCCATAGACTCCTGACCCTCTGGATAAAAAAAAAATACTTCCCCTTTTGTGATCTGACTTTCCTACCCATCAGCTTCACAGAGTGCCACACTGGTTCTAACGTTGTGCAACAGAGAAAATAATTTTTCTCTTTCCACCTTTTCTATACCAGACATGATTTTATATACTTCAGTCAGGTCACCTCTTAAATGCTGCCTTTCAGAGCTGAAGATGCCTAGATACTGCGGCCTGCTTTTGTGAGGAAATGATTCCAGCTCCTTGATCTTTCTGGTTGCCCTTTTCTGTACGTTTTCCGGTTCCGTAATATCCTTTCTGGGACGTGGTGACAAATGACCAACAGTAGGCAGGTGTATTCCATGGCTGCCAGGCTTTGAAATTCAAAAGTGGCTGCATTAGCTGATAAAATATCTGAAGGTCAGGACTGGTTGAAGGCCAAAGTGTGTCTTAATGATTTTCTGCAACACCTGCAAAGCCGATGAAATGGGAATATTGATTCAGTAACATTTGGCACCCTTCCTGACATTACTGCTGTTTGCATTCCCTTCAAGTGGCTAATGGGATCGTTTCTCCCTGCAGGTCCCAATGTTTGCTAGTTTGCTCACTGCTGCCTTTGCTAACAGTCTATAAGATCATTTGCTTGAGAGAACCTCTTTCTCTTCCATGCGGAAAGAGTAAGCAAATGGTTCCCAGTGTAAGTGGTCCTGATCGCACTTCTGTGGGATACCATCCCAATGAGATTAAGTTCAGAGATAGTGACCCTTGCAGTATGGATGGTAGGGATATGCAAGAATATTTCAAGCATTCAAAATGCAATCGAATTCGTTTGAATTTGGACATTTGAATTTGAATTCAATGTCTATACATTTGTTTTGTAACATTCAAATAAATTTGGGTCATTTGAATTATTCATACAAATTATTTGGACATTCATACGTGTACAGATATGTACGGATACGAATGCAGCCAAAAGGGTTAAACAGGTAAGAAGAGATTTACAGTTCTAGCTCTGTATACTAGCAATAATAGTATGAGATGAAATTTATGAGGCTGTTGGGGAAGGACACTGAGACTATCAAAGCGCCTCTGCGATTGCATTTCAGCTAAATTATATAAGGGATATAAAACCGACCGCCACAGACTCTTTTCAGATAAGGTCATGGTTGCTAGGAGAATGTTTTGCAAAATAGGGTGGCATGACCATTTGTTCAACACAATCAGTAGCCAGAAGCAACGTGCATTAAAAAATGATGGATTAGCGCTGGGGGAAGGAAGAGGGTAAAGATGGTATGAAAGGGTTCACAGATGGACGTCTTCGATTCATCATTAACAAAGTGGAGCTCAGCTCATAGATGTGCAGATATCACCAAACAAACTTGAGATTGGTCAAGCGTCAGGGGAAGAACACAAGACTCAGAGGACAGGCAGACTCATTTTTAGTTTAGGGTCAGTTCTAGGGATGAGCACAAGTGGGGTTTTTTTGGCATTTGATTAGTAACGAATCAAATGTTAGAAAATTTGTATTCGTTTGAATATATCCCCTTCGAATATGGTAGCATTCTATTTGATACAAATGTACTCATACAAATTTGTACGAATATCTGATATGAATGCATACATATCCTGGATATACTTCCTGGATATGTATCCTATATGAATGCATACAGACTGCATATTTATTCTATACCAATGCCATACGTATTGATAGGTATCTGATGCCTATCCCCAGTTTACTCTTGGAGAGTTACTCACAAAACAGGCCAGACTGAGGCACTTCCCTGCAGGGGGAACTCTGGGGACATCTGACACTTTTCAGAACAGATTTGTTACGGGATACGTATTGGATATGTATTCATTTGTATCAGATATTCATAAGAATTCGTATGAATCCATTCGTATCAGATAGAATCCTACCACATTTGAAGGGATCTATTCGTACAAATAGGGATTTTCTAATGTTCGATTCATTACGAATTGAATGCCATTTGTGCACATCCTTATAGGGGACAGGATCATGGTCAGGTTCCTTCTTAAAGATTTTTCAGATCAGGAAATACAAAGAGCCAGGGCCTTTTTAAATGTAGAAAATAAATGTTTAATAGAAAATAAACACACACATATGCACAACCATCTTACCATAAGAACAGGCCACAGCACATCTAGACCAGCATCATGTCTCACACAGTGTCCCACCACTTGCTACTGGACATTCTCAAGGAGAAGATGAAGGTGAATCGCTCACCTGCGCTCTGACTCCATCTGAGTGGCCTTTAGAGGCATCCTCCATTTATCTCCAAGTCCGAAATAGTATCTAGTATCCATCTTCACCCTCCTCACTGCAATAATGTAAAAGAGTTGAAGGGGGGAAAGCGTCATTTTTAGAAACAGGGAAACAAGTTATATGCGGAAGCTACACCAAGCATCTATGAATTGTGTTTATATGCAGACAGATGCCACATACTTCTGTCCATATAATGTACTTCTCCAAAGTTGGCTACAGCTCAGTGCAGTCAGACTCCCTCCATACCCTTGAGAGCTTCTCTGTCCTCCGTTGTGATTGAAGAGCAAGCTTTAATGCAGGTCTTTTCATTATCGCCCCGGCTTCGTTCTGATGCCAAAAGTCTGGGAGCAACGCTTGATCTTTGCTACTTCCAAGAGAATCAGTGCTTCAGATCTGCGTACTGGATGCTCTCTTCTGATTCTGAATCTGTCTCCGAACTTGCAAGGGGCGGCTTGGGCCGTGGGGCAAACTTAACCAAAGTCGAATAATGCAGCTCCTCTTCTTCCTCTTTCGCCAGGTTCTCATAGTCGGGTTTGTTATCTCCCTGAATCAACGATGGATACAGGTTTAAGGGAAGGATCACAGTTTGGGGGTGGAACATATACTACAACATGCAAGCCAAGGTTCCACTGTTTATATAGTGCCCCCATTTGTGAGAGCAGAGGTGATCATACTACCCCACTTCTGGGCACAACCGTGGACAGAAGCATCATTAGGCCAATTCGCAGTTGGCCTACTAGTGCACATTGGGGTACCTTCTGGGAAGCATCATCTGCACTTGCAGGGGGCGTTTCCAGATAGAAATGTCTCCTGCTATGCCAGAAGCTACCACAGTTGCTACTGGTGGCAATGCACAAAATTGTGCACCCCATGTATCCAATTCCTTATTTTCCTCAGCTACCAGAGAGACCACCTGCAGCTCTTCTGAGGCTTATCTGAGGTGGCTTACAAGTGTGTTGGCACTTCAGATTAGGATGTGCACCAATATTCAAAAACTCGAATATTCAATTAGAATCCAATGAATTTTGACATTTGAACTCGAATCGGATGTTTGAAAATCCAGATTTGACATTCAAACTCGAATACGGATTTTTGAAAATCCGTATCGAATTTTTGAATGATTCGAATGTGTAGATTCATACCTGTCGTATAGAAATCTGGCTGAAAATTATCCATGTCTTGCCCTTAAAATACAGGATTAAAAAGGGATGCGTACGAGATAATATGGGATGCGAAGGGATTTTTCCAGCATGTGCACAGATACATAAAACAGATACGAATGTTGTCAACATTCGTATCTTTAAATACGAATTTGAACGTACAGATTTGAATGTTACGGATTCGAATCAGATTTTAAGACATTCGAATTTTACATACAGTAGTCAAATGTGTATTTTATCACATTTGAATCTACTCGGATTCAAATGTCAAAAATACATTCATGCACATCCCTACTTCAGATGACTGGAAACAAGACTGCGCATGCACAATGCATGACCGTCGTCATGGTGACAGTGACAGCACACACACTGTCGTGCCAGGCTCTGCAGGGAAGATGGTGGTGCCTGGACAAATGTCCAGACCCAGGTGAGCATCCAGTTTGGTATATACTAGTCTTTGCAGCTTCAAATGCTAGTGCATGCCAGTTGGGACGCACTTTTCTTGTCCTCTAGACAGGAAGGAAAGAGCAGAAAGGCCCGTTGTTTCAGGATGCAGTTTCATAGCCTGAATGAAGTTGCTCTCATCATTGCTGAAAAACACCTCCTCACTCAAAAATGGAAAGAGGGGGCCTGCTTGCACTTACCTGATTGGAATAGTATAATAATACCATTCCAGTTAGGTAAAGATGAAGCACAGAGGGAGCATTCTGCACTTCAAGGGCTAGTGAAATCCTGGACTGGAATACCAGCACTGGAAGTGTAGATGGCCAGGTCCAAGCAGGCCGAATTGCCATGGCAATGACTGTGGCAACACCTGGATGTTGCCACAACGATTGAGATACACCATGTGACTATGCAGTAGGGATGTGTGCAAATGTTGTTGTTTTTTATTTGATTTGTATCGAATCAAATGAAAGAAAATTCGTATTCCTTTGAATAGATCCCATGTGGTAGGATTCACATTTGATATAAATGTTCAATCCCATATGAAACAGATATGAATCCCATACAAATCTCATTCAAAGCTTCATACGAAGCTTCATACAAATGTATCAAAACGTTTGATTAAAATCCAAATGTCAGTCTTCAAATGTGTCAACATTCGATTCAAGTTTGAATGTCTGAACTGGGCCATTTGCATACATTTTGAATGTAATGAATATTCATGCACCTCCCTAGTATGCAGCCCACAGCTGCGACACCACACCAACTTGAACCCAGAAGAGGGTGGAAATGCTGCTGCCCAGGGACCCAGCTATGGGCAACATTTTAGTGGTCCACAGCTAAGTTAGAACCAGGGATGCCTTGGTGAGGTCTAGGATAGGTACAGCAGTGGCAAAGTGTAGACAGGCCTCACCAATGAGCGAACCAATGTTCACTACACAATAAACGTGGGCACGTCCAGAGAAGGCATAGTAAATGATCATGGATACTTCCCATGGAAAGGAGATGCCTTGGCCAGTAAGTGATATTTATAGAATTCTGTAAATATAAATCAGAAAACAATTGGAAAATAGGGGTGGAGAAACGAAAGGAGTATTAAACCGATCGGTCAATGGACTGATTGATTTTGCTGCCCCGGCCTCTTCTGTGGAACATGGATATTCTATTGACCAGGATTGTGTAGAGAAGGCTTGGTTCCCTCCCAGTTGGGCTATACCTTAAATGGAACCCACCAAAGCTGAAAGTGCCGTGGAGATGAAAGAAACAAACACCAATAAGCATTATTTTCCAACTCTAGATGGCGCCAAATATTCTCAACATGATTGATCCTGGTAAACAAAGGCTGTTGAGCACAACTACCTTCTTAGGGGCTTTCTGTACTTATTTGTTATCTGGGATCTACTGCTAAGAACACATTGCCTGTGAGGGACTAGCACAGGTCAGATTAAAATCGTGATAATCATGGCCTACATGCATGCTAGCACTCTCTGATCCAGAACAAGAAAGACATCAGTGCATAGAATGGATCTAGGAAGAACATGGTCATGGTGGTTAAGTGACAGGTGCAGTTACAACACAGTTGCAAAGACACCTTTGCACTGCCTCCACAACAGCAGCCACACTGATGGCAAAGATGTCTTCACTGTGTCTGCAAAGACACTCCACATTAATGGTGAAGGTGTTTTCGTGTTGCCTTTGAATGCACTGGACCCTCACCCTACCTGGGTGTAACATTTGATTGACAGGGACATGGCCAATTGCATCAGGTGTCGGAGATGGTGGACCCAATAACATCACAGCATAGGCAGTTCTTACAGCAGTGGTTTGCATTCACTGACGCAGAACAGGACTTGGGCATCCGCATTGCATCACTCCATAGGACACGTGCTGTTCTAAAGCCCACTCAGTGCAAGTGTGGCTGATCCAGAACCAGCTAATCCAGATCCACTAATCCGGATTAACCAAGGTAAGTAAAGAAATGGCCTCAGAATGTTTGCTTTTAGCGCCACCTAGCAGCAACAAGCATTTCTCACCAGTGGTCCCCCCTCCCCCAAGGCCTGGAAGAGGGATGAACACCTACACTTAACAGATAAGGAAAACCTCTCTTCAGAATCTGGAACTCACTCTGTGATCTATACTATTGCAACAGTCCATTTCATTCTAGGTTTCTATTCCCTTCCACTATGTGTAATGTCTCCCCATGGCCACGAAGAAGAAGAGGAGGAGGAGGAAGCGTTGGCTTTTCTACCCAGCTTTTCTACCCCTTAAGGAGGCTCAAAACAGCTGAGAAACCATCATTTCTTCTCTCCACAACAGACACCCTATGATATAGGTGGGGCTGTGAGAGCTCAGAAGGAACCCAAGGGCACTTAACTGGCTTCATGGAGGAGTGTGGAATCGAACCTAGAGACTACCAATTAAGAATCCGACACTCTGACTGCAAGATCAAACTGGCTTACCAAACAAAACAAGCCTTTCCGTACTGCCTTCCTCCATCTAAGAAAACTATAGAAGCACCCTAAATGTTAACTAAGATACACTAGCAAGAATGGGTGTCAACAGTAAGGACCCTTGGGACATTGTTCCGCTCTGCAGACATTTCGTCTGGGCTGTGAAGAGGAAACATATGTTCAATTTCTTACACAAATATTTAAAAAGTCCAGAAAGAGGAAACTGAGTGGATCAGAAAGTTATGCCCAGTCTTGTGGTATGGGTTTATTGGTTTGAACTTCTGAAGTAACAAATAGAATATGTTAAGTGTTCCTTGTTCCTGAGGTTTTATTGTTAAGATTGTTGCATTGAAAATAAATAAAAATTAATTACAAAAAAAAGAGAATATGCTAAGCATCGCGTAGTTGACGCTTACCAATGCTCCTCTATGACTATGGCCAGGGTCACATCTTCAACTTGAAACCTTCTTCAGTCCATCTTCAGCTCTGACTGCCCACACCTTTTCAATTCTGTTTTATTCGTGGACTTCCCATTCAGGAAAGTCCAAATGGAGGGTGGAGTTCTTCATTCCACTACCTCAGTTTGCACAAAATGCTTGCAATTCTCCTCTTGTGGTTAGAGTGTTAGACTCTTATCTAATAGTCTCCCAGTTTGATTCCTCACTCCTCTATGAAGCCAGTTGGGTGGACTTGGGCTAGTCACAGTTCACTTTCTGAGCATTCACAGCCCCACCTACCACACAGGGGGCATTTTCACACTTCCCTTCCCATCCCATGGATGGGAAAAGTGTGCAGTCAGCAAACATTGACTAGTATTTGCACTTGCGATTGCTTATCAATGTTAGCCTACCCCATGCGCATTACCTGTGATTGATCCCCAGGCTAATCCTCTTCTGGGCACTGCCATCTCGAGTGTGGTGCCCTCTGTGACTGCGTTTGTGTCAGCGCTGTCGCTATGATGATGCCAATGCTCTGTGCAGTCGCATCAGGGGGTCATCAGAGCTGCCAGCATGTTTTTGTGGCAGCTCTGATGACCTTCCCAGCTGGCAGAGGTGCAAATGCTCACTGGCTGGACACTTCAGGTAAGTGTCTGGGGAGGGTTAGCATGCTTGGAGCATGATTTCATGCTCCACAGCTACCATGCAATTAGTCAACCTCTGGGCAGGCAGGAGACCTTTCTAGGCTGTAAACACCTCATGGTAGGGCAGATATTCCTGTCCAGATGTTGCCTACTTGCATGCCATGGGCTGAAGTGCAAATTCAGCCAGGGTGTCTGTTGTGGGGAGAAAAACAGGTGGCTTGTCAGCCACTTTAAGTCCCCTTAAAAAGATGAGAAAAGCAGAATATAAAAGTCAGCTCTTCCTCCTCCTCTTTCTCACCACAACACATTTATGCAACATCGCTTACATGACAACTACCTATTTTGGAAACCGTTTTCCAATGTTTGCCTCTACTGCAAAGCTTCTATTACTTGTTTCCTGGAGGAAAAAAAAATTTCCTCAGAGCGAGAGTACATGAATAAACCACAAGTTTAATGGGTGAAGATAGATACTATTTTGATACCTCGGGGATAGGGTAAATACAGTCACTTTTTCAACAGAAGTCACATCATGGGGATTTTCTGAGGAAAAAACACAGTGGTAGTCCTGCCTACCTCACAACAGTTGTTAATAATGTGAAAACAACCTTGGGGCCCGCATTTGTGAAGGTAGAACCTCCTTGCTTTCCTTCAGGGATAAGGGTCATCCTGTAGAGACCGACCTGTACATACACTTTTCAAAGGTATGGTAATTTGAGGTTCTGCTTTTATTCACATAGATGGTGACTTCATGGCAGGCAGACTCTGCCACTTTCAGGGCTGGAACATTTGCTTCAAGCTAAAAGCATGAAAAATGACATTTATGTGTTCTTCTTGGTCTGTGCCCCTTTCTGCACTTACCTCATTTAATCCACATTAGCTAGATTTGTATTAGCTAAATCCGGATCAACCACAAGCAGAAGCATCTGAAGCGAGTGGGCTTTAGAACAATAAATATGTGCTAAAGAGTGCAAGCCCTGATATAGAGTGCATTTATCTCATCCAGATCTACTCTACTCCCATGCAGATGACATACTCTTAGCAGTTCTTTGATCCAGATTAACAAGTAAGTGCAGAAAAGGGCCTATGGCAGCATAAGTACCAATCCTTGGGAACTTTTCTTCCGCTGTTTTGATGTTTCTGGCCAGGACCATTTTTGAAAGTGCAGAAATCGACGTGGAAGTCAGCCATTTTCTGTGGGCTCAAAAACAGGGCCATATTCTTGAGACTAATGTAAATATGCAATAGGTTTGAAATGTGGTGGAAACAACAGAAAGGCTTAAGGTGGGATGTGAACTCAATGGGCATGACAGCATCATGTGTTTTCCAGGCCTTCCAAACTCTCCCAAATGAACTATTATGGCACTGTGAGGATCTTACCAACTTTTGCCACTTCTCACACACAAAGACTGAGATTGGAAATGGAACTTTTTTTTAGCAGCAGTGGCTAGGGATGTGCACGAATATTCAGAATATTCGTTATTTGTATGATTTTGTATGAATTCGGACATTCATATACAAATGAATTTGAACGAATACGAATATCTCAAGCTATTTGTACAAATAATTCAGACATTCATATCTGTATGGGTACGCACATATCACATACATACCCGTACACATCCCATGTGTATCTGTCCACATCTGTACAGATAACTACAGGATGCATACAGGTGCATAAGGGGTGTGTATAATTGGATACGTATAGAATCTTCAAATGAATGCATACGAATCTATTCATATCAAATCAAATGTCCGGACATTTGTTTTTCATTATTTGGACAAATTTGGATTTTCAAATATTCAATTCATTATGAATCGAATGTCGAAAATTGCATTTGTCCACACACTAGCAGCAGCAGACGTAGAACTAATTTTGATGAATTATTTCTAGGAGGCATCATTTAATTCCATTGAAATATTCCTCTGAGAAATACTCTGAGAAGGAAAAGGTGAAGATCATAATGTTTCCAGCTATTATCTGCCTCTCCATATCAAGACAGCTTGAGCAAAATAATGTCAGAGGCATTCTGGGAAATCAAAATGTCTCCTAGGACTTTTCATGAGTCAGTATTTGGATTGCAGGATTGGGGATGCTTAGCTACTCACAAATCTGCAAAGTTGTACTGAGATGAGTGCCTACCTTTGGAGGGCGCCTGGGTTTTGATATTGCACTATATACAACCGTTTCATCTGAAGGATTCATGACCAAGCTTGGTTTATTGACACTGCAACAAACAAACAAACAAAAGTTCAGCTTGGAAACAAATTAAGGGTATAGGGAAAGAAATTTAATGGTAGCATTCTCAAACCCCATGTTTTAACTAAAACACAGTCCCAATCTTCCCATCAAAAACGATGGGAGCTGTACTTCCAAACATCCAGACCCTCATCAAGGGCCTGTTTGCACTAGGGTGATCAGACTAGCTCAGATATGATGCTGCCCAGGGAGGTCTAGGTGAAATTTGAGACAAAGTGCCAATGTCAGCCATCATCTCTGATCCCTGATCTTCACTGCTATGGGACACTTCCCCACAGCAGTGAACTGAGAAGAAGCCCCAGGTTGCAGAAGGTCACCATACAGCATCGATTGCATATCTGGGACTCATTTGTCAACTGAGACAAGAGATAGAAACATCTGAATTGGCAGCCACTTAGAGGAACCCCACCAGTGGGATCTTCTCAACCTTGGTTTGAGATTTGAATGTATATAAAGCAACCTCCCTGATGAAGCTAAGAACTTTTGGTCAGCAAGACCAGCATAACAGTAGGGGAGAGATGAGATTCCAATTGGCACTTTGTGTATGGTCTTCCTGAAACTCCCCCCCCCCCATCCCCTGTGGGTTGAGATCTAGACACTGCCTGGATTGAAGACGGTTAGAAGAGCCATCATTTGTCTATCTCAGGTTCCACGAGAATAGAGAGGCAGAAGAACTAAGAAAGAAGGAATCAAGGGAGGGAGAATTTTTTAAACATTAAAAAATTATTTAGCCCAAACCTTCCTACCTGACACTGCAGAATACCTGGAATGGAAAATTGTCACCCTTACCATACCTGGAATGAGTGATGCCATCCTTTGATGAACCTGGAGGGAAGCGAAGTGTTGCATAATCAATGCCAGTTTCTGCTCCCTGATTCAGAAAGTCAAGGGGGTCCTCTGAAATTCTGCTGTTTGGTCCATTATTATTATTGAACAATGGTTCTCTTTTGGGCTGTGAAGAAAAAGCAAAACATGTTCTCCCATGCTGGAGGTCTTCATTCCTCCAGAAATCATCTGCATGCTACCTGTTTATGGGGATGCATCCAGAACTTGCCCAATGCTTCCCCAAGCACTGGGTATGTGTGATTTCTGGGACTGCCTCGCCACAGCAAGAAGGACAGATAAGTGGGGGGAATGGAGGAGTGATGGGGGTTGCATTCATTTCATACACATTCCTGGGGGGAAATGGGCTTCATGCACACTCTTAGTCTTAATTGCTTTAAGCTTTGTTTCAGATATATGTATAAGCTGCTCTGAAAGCTTTACTATGAAAAAGCTGCAAGAAATGTTTTAAACATGTTGATGCTATGAAGAATTGCTAACAGTTGCATCCGAGTTAGTTTTCTGGTTCACAAGAGAAGCCAGCTCAGCAAACACAGCATTCTAGGAATGTTCACGAATATTTGTGACATCCGGAATGCATACGAATATGTACAAATTCGTAGATTCACATTCATAGGCCTTATTTATCCACGAATTGGATATTCAGGTATCCATCGAAGCTTCGGCAGATATTGAATTCCCCTGGGCTTTCCTCCCCTCCAAAATCAGCCTTCCAAAGGCTGAAATAGGCCTTCGATTTCTGGGGTCACCTGACCCCGGAACCGGAAGTGTTTTTCTGGCCTCTGGAAGTTCAATTTTGACCTCCAGAGAGTGCCAGAATAGAACTGAGAACACCACTGGAGGCTTCCCACCTGTTTTCCACTTGCCGCCTTACCTTCTGGGGCATGCTCCAGTGGGTGTTCCGAGCCTACTCCAGTGCTCTCTGGAGGCCGAAATAGGCCTTCCGGAGGCCAAAAAGGCACTCCCAGTTCTGCGCACACAGACCCAGAAATGCATTAGAAGAACAATAACAAGGACAGATAAGTGTGTGAGGGGGTGAGAATGGAGGGGTGTGGGGAGAGGTTGCATTTGTTTCATGCATGAATATTCATTTTAATATTTGTGCATGAATAGGAAAGCACTTCACATTCGTGGGGGGTGGGATTCAGCCAAAGCCGAATTTTCCCGCATTTATTCACACTGAATCAAATATGGGAAACAGGCTCCATGTACCACTACCACCCCCCACACACACCATTCCCATCCTGTGCTGAAGTCAGCAAAACAAAATGCTTCCTCACCTTCTTGACAAAAAAGGGGCCAGATCTCTTGATCTTACTGGTGGCCTGTTGTTTCTTGGCTTTCATACTGCAGTGACAGAAAAAGAGAACATACCATTGCAGCAGCCATCTGCAAGGTGGCACACTGTGGAAATACCAGAATTCTGGTATAGATGTAGAGTATAAAGGTTCATCCAGACAAGCCCTTACTAAATCAGGCACCTTCACCGCACATGTTTAGGAGGGCATTGCAGGGCATATGCACAATTTTTTTTTATTTGATTCATAGCAAATCTAATGCAAGAAAATTTGTATTTGTTTGAACAGATCCCCTTTGAATGTAGGAGGACACAAATTCGATACGAGTGTTCAGTCCCATATGAATCATATGAATAGCATACGACTCCCATACAATTCCCATACAAAGCTTCATATGAAGCTTCATACGAATGTATAAAAACATTCAATCCAAATTCAGATGTCAATTGTCAAGGGCCAAACGGAATGTATTGCTGAATTACTTCCGTCATAATTGTGGAAATGCCCATATAGGTGAACTCTTTAAAGGTTTCCGCAAGAATTAATGTAATTACTGATAATGAACTTGAATATTTTCCTTATGTATCCTTTTCTTATGTACGTATGTTTAATATGTCAAATAAAAACTCTTCAAAATATTAAAAAAGAATTCATATGTCAGTCTTTGAATGTGTCAACATTCAATTCAAATTTGAGTGTCCAAATTTGTCTGAATTTCAAATGTTACAAATATCCATGCACATTCATAGTGCAGTTGCATGGTGAAGTGCTCTTGCTCATCATGTTGCCAGATGTTTCACTGGGCAGTAATTAGTATCACTGTTTTTCTACCATGGACATAGCTGGGATGCTGTGCTTGTTGGAACATGATAACCATCACAGGAAGTCCTTAAAACACTGCCTTTTAATTCTTGCAGAAACATCTGATAGCTAAAGAGACAGACAAACAGATTAGATAGATAGATAGATAGATAGATAGATAGATAGATAGATAGATAGATAGATAGATAGACAGACAGACAGACAGACAGACAGACAGACAGGCAGGCAGGCAGGCAGGCAGGCAGGCAGGCAGGCAGGCAGGCAGGCAGGCAGGCAGGCAGGCAGATAGATAGATAGATAGATTCTCCAATTACACGCACACAGACATTGCCAATTAAAAGTTGGGTTTATCCCCTTTTTTTCATTATGCTGAATAGTTCTGCAAAATGTTTTTCAAATTCTCTTGGGAGCATTTTGCTCATATTTGCATTTTGTTCAACATACTCATTTTTGCCTCTCCTCTACCAAAAAAAAAAAATCACAAATTCAATGCAAATATATATTTTCTAAAACATTCTGCTCTATAAATGTATCCTTGGCAACAGAAACCTTTCTCACCAGTTTTAAGGATGCTTGGATGCCAGTTTCTTTTTTGGTGCTCCAACTGTGACCCTTCAGACATTGGTGAGGTACAGTTGGCGTGAGGCCCACCCAATATGGCCAAAGGCTTATGGTTCTACAACATCTGGGCTTGTGCAAACTTGCAATGGTTAAGTGAACTGAAATACCGTATTTTCCGGCG
>MTQE01002781.1:2822832-2836526 GCA_014337955.1 Aspidoscelis marmoratus | reverse complement strand
AGGCAAAAGGAGTGTCCTGGCATACTTTAAATTCCATGGGGACAGGGCTACAAAGTAAGGGGAGCAGAACTGTTGCAAATGTTTTATGCAACATTCAAAATGGTGTTTTATGCACTCTTACTCCAAGAGTTCCAAACAAAGCTGGCAAACCAATGCATGACAGTTCCATGCGCTCCCAATGCTTTCTAGAACACCAGCTGTTCTGGCACAGGTTTTAAGAATGGCTGATGTATCATTAAACCTGCCAGTATCATACAAACAGTGTCCCAGGAACAACAGGTGGTTTGGAAAACACAAGAAGCATTTGGAAAGGCTGGCTGATAGTGATGTGCACATATATTTATAATGTTCATTATTCGTACAAATTCAGGCATTTTACACAAATTGAATGTTATGATATTCGTACGTTAACATTCATACGAATATGAATGTTCCAGACATTCGTACAAATGTTTCTGGACATATGTACAAATAGTTCAGACATTCTTTAAATGGAGCGGTGGGAAAGGGGCTGTGCCAGTCACATCTGCAATATCTAAAGGAGCGCCCTCTCCCGTATCGACCTGCCCGTGTCTTAAGATCTGGAGGGGATGCCCTTCTGGTTATCCCCCCTCCTTCAGCAGCTAGGCGGGTGGGCACCCGGGTGAGGGCCTTCTTGGTAGTGGCACCCAGACTGTGGAATGGTCTCCCCCTGGAGGTGCATCAGGCCTCTTCTCTGTTTTTGTTTAGGAAGGCGGTGAAGACGTACCTCTTCACTCAGGCCTTTGGTTAAATGTCCCCCCACAATTCCCCCATTGTAAACACTGCTGTTTTTAAACTGTTTTTGTATTTTTTAATGCTGTATTTTTAAACTTTGTACTGGTTTTAGGATTGATATAGTTTTTGATATGTTTTTAAATGTTGTGAGCTGCCCAGAGACCCTTGGGTATGGGGTGGGATGTAAATATAAATATAAATAAATAAAATAAATCCAAAGTGCATTCAACATGGATTGAGAGTGGATTAAAAGTGGGTTCAGGTTGGATTTGACGCTTTCAGAGCAGACTTGTTACGGGATACTTATTGGATACGTCTTCGTTCGTATCGGTTACGTATTTGTTCATATCGGATATGTATCAGATTTTTGTATGAATACATTTGTATCAAATTGAATCATACCACGTTCAAAAGGGATCTACCTGTATGAATACGGATTTTCTAACATGCGAATTGTTACAAATCAAATGTCAAAAATGCATTCATGCACATCCCTGGTGGCTGACATTTCCTTGAGAGTGGCTGTAGAGCAACCTGACTAGAAAGCAGAGGGTTACCAGTTTGATCCCTGGTCTCTCCTTGGAAGCTGGCAATGGCAAATCAGTTCTATATATCTGCCAGGAAAACTGCATGGAGGTCCCTGTGGAGTCCAGACATGGCTATGGCTCAATGGTAGAGCAAACTGCCCAGGAAAGCAGAGGGTTGCCAGTTTGATCCCTTGCCTCTCCCTAGAAGTAGGCAATGGCAAACCACTTCTGTATCTCTGCTAAGAAAACTACACAGAGGTGCCCATGGAAGTGTCCATGCAGTCAACCAGAGTCTGATGGCGTCCAACAACAACATAAGTGGGACATTTGGATCCTGCAAATCCACTAAATTAGCTCCTATCACTACTTCAAATTGAATTTTTCATTCTAAATAATCCCAAAGACCTCCATATACCCACATTTCACATCTAGTTCCAAGGTGCTCCGAGATATTTCTTTGCCATTCTGACTCCTCAGTATGCAGCTAAGTATCTTCCCATCATCTTCCCAAGTTGGTTCAAGTGTTATGGTGGACACAACCCTCCTGTTTCCAAAGGACATTGTTTCTGAAGACAAGTGGTGTTCCTCTAAACCATGGAACATTAACATTACTGGCTCATCAGGACAGTCATAAGGCACTGAGCAGATTATGTTTGTAGGGACATTTTCTTGGATTTCTGGAGGAACCATTTCTATCGTTGGTTCTGGTGGTGACTCTAAAATCAAATAAAAAACATATCTCAAGCACTTGACAGAGTTATAGAAGCAAACTGTCTGCAGGAGAAATCTGGATTATGTCTGCTTGATTCTTCATAGAACCAGAAAACCATGGCACAAGCACAAGCTGTCAAAAAACCTGTAAAATCAAGACCCTATATTTTAGGGACATGGTTATGGTGAGGGGGATCCCTGGCAAATAAAGCCTCATGAGATGTCAGCAGAAGCCATGTCTCTCTAGCACAGTTGAAAGCCCTTGGGGTTGTTGCCTTGGCCTGAAGACTGGATTGTAGACCCCATCTGGACTATGAGTCTTGAAGGACCCATTTAATCCAGATTTCCCTAGTACAGGTGTGAACAAATCGGGTTCTAATGGAGTCCCCAGTGGAACGGGGTCTTCCAGCTCTGAGCCTAATGGGTCCTTAGTGGGTCCCTAATGGGTACTTAATGGGTACTTAGTGCTCATGGAAAAGGGAGAAATGAGTGCAGAAAGGACCAAAAACCACAGGATATGCATCCTGATTCACTGTTCCACCCACTCTCCAAGATTTGTTCTGGTACTTCCCTTTGCAATGCTTCCTCTATTTCTGAAAATAAGGACACGTTTCAAAGCCTCCAAATACAAAACTTGTAAATAGATGGAAATACATGGAGACCCACAGAACACTTCTATGGAGAGGATGGGGAAAGTGGTGGGACTTGAAGTGCCAACTTCCTTGATCTTTCTGAACTAGGCTTAAATTCATAATAACTTAGAAGATCAAAAGGAGGTTCCAATCAGCTCAATACTTCTCCCCTATTTCTGTTCCCCACTGACTAATACCCTTAACATATATTTTTGCAACATATTTTATTTTATTTTTGTAGAAAAGGAAGTATTCTGAATCTGGGTCTCGATAAAGAAGAAGAGGAAGAGGAGGAAGAGTTGGCTTTTATACCCCACTTTTCTTACCCTTTAAGGGGACACAAAGCAGCTGATGAACCTTCTGTTCTTCTCCCCACAACAGACACCTTATGAGGATATGAGGGGCTGTGAGAGCTCAGAAGAGAGCTGTGACTAGCCCAGGGTCACCCGGCTGGCTTCATGGAGGAGAGTGGAACCAAACCAGGAGACCTCTAACCACAAGACCAAACTGGCTCACAATTTACATCACAGCTGAAGAAGAAAGGAAAACTGCCATCTTTGGTCAATTACCTGAGACATTTACTGTAGCACTGATAAACTGATTGAGCTGCCAAGGATGCTTCCCAATGGAGGCAAGAACTCTTGCCCCGTATCTGCCACTTTCTGTCACCTGCAGCTGCGTAACCATCAAGCTGCAGTCTTTACGAGCCAGATCTCCTACGAACTGTATCCGCTCCTGAAAAGGTAGACTCATCTGGTTCTCCAGAGTTTTGGAGCTGTCATACAAGATGGTTGTGTTATAGCCTTCCCCACTGTAATTCCAAGATGGCTCAAAATACCAAACCACACGGACATCACGGATGGCAGCGGAATCGTGCATTTCATTGATCTGACATGAAAGCACCACACAGGATCCGTGCCAGGCAAGCAGGGAGCTGGGGGTTATTTGGAATATGTTTTCGTCACATGAGAAACCTGAAACAAGGAAAAACACGAAAGATGTTCTCAGTCTCCCATCATCTAACCAGAACCATGAATCTCATGTATCAGTGGTGGACACTATACTAGTATCCAAAGGGCCATGCAAAAAGTCCTAGAGAAATTATGAATTTCCATTCCACTTGTAGTTCTGTGTCCATCCCCCATGCATCACCACTTTGCCCCCTCCCCTGAAATATTAATTGTCTGAGGGCCAACACAGAAGAGGCCGCTCTTAGTAGCAAATTAGAAAGAAGAATTGGTTTTATACCCCACTTTTAAGGGGACTCAAAGAATTATTTTTATACCCTTTTAAGGAGACTCGAAGCGTCTGACAAATCTTCTATTCTTCTCTCCACTATAGACACCCTGTGAGGTATATGGGGCTGTGAGAGCCAGATGAGAACTGTGACTAGCCCAAGGCCACCCAGGAAGGAGAGCAGAATTAAACCGGGAGACTACCAGTTAAGAGTCCAACACTGTAACCACAAGACCAAACTGGAGGGAGGCTTTAAAATTCTGCCATTCATACAATTTTCAAGGCTTGCCTTGTTTCCTTACTCACAGGTGACATAGAGCATGTGTGTTGAAGACTCTGATGTACCCACAGTATTGCTGGCTTCACACCAGTAAGCACCAGACATTGACCTTTCAGCCCTAGGGATGGTCAAAGTTTCCGAAAGTGAACCCAGCTGTAGCTGCTGCCCATCTTTATACCATATGTAGGTGAGCTTCTTGGGGTATGCCATGCCCACTTCACAAGTCAGGTTAACAGGATCACCTGCAGAGATCAGCCCTTCTGGGTACTGGTGCACATTTACCTCCATGGGGGCAACTGCAAGAAGAGGGAGGAAATAAAAACTGTCCTGTGAAGCCCTGGCAGTTGAGAGGTGAAAGGGAGTGGTAGAGTCAGTTATGCAAGGTCAGGTTAAAAAACAGCAGTTACAAAACAGCAAGCAAAGCTGAATTCCTGGTAATTACACAGGCAGATCCTTGACAAGGACACCAAAGTGCTTTGCTTTTGCTTTTTTCCAAGCCCAGAAAGTGAGCCTGAGATCTTCCTCAATGCACATTTGGAGCCTGGTCACATGAGGGTTTTACGATGACCTAAGTTGTTCTGCAGGACGTGTGATTCAGATGATTTTAAGCTAATCCAAATTCCAAGCCAGACTATAGCCCTTAGACCATCCTAAAATGTAGTCCTCTTTAAACAGCACTGACGTGGACTGAGGCCGGCCTGAAATTCCAGTCCGTCTTCCACTTCCTCATGTGTGAATGGTGGGATGGCCTAAAGGAGGCTGAAGTGTGCTGAGGTGGGTGACACCCAGTATTTCCTTTGGCCAATTGGCACGTGCAGAGTTTGTTAGGTACTTCCCCTTCGGCCAATCAGCACACATGGAGTTTGGGAGGCACTTCCCCCCTCTCCTCAGTTTAGGGGTATGATTCCTCTCTAGAGTTTTTACACAAATTTATTTTTATTATTTAAAAAAAAAAATTGCAAGGAGAAGAGAAGCACATAAAAAAGGAAGGGGTGTGTAGAGGTGGAAGAGCAGGCTTTAAAAAGAACTGCAAACACACACCTTCACCCCCCTTGAGTGACATGAACGGCATTCAATCAGAAACGAGATAGATGTGATGTAGTAAAAGTGGTGGGGAACCAAGGGCTCCGTGGAGGAAGCTTTCTATTCTTCTCCCCACAACAGAATACCCAGTTTGTAGGTGGGGCTGTGAGAGCTCAGAAGAGAGCTGTGACTATCCCAAGGTCACACAACTGGGTTCATGGGCAAGGGAGGAATCAAACCCGGTATTCCCAGATAAGAGTCCAGCTCCCTAACCACTAGACCAAACTATCTAGCTCGGGTTCTCCTGATAGTCTTCTCTATCTGTGCAGCTAGCTGACAATTGTCAGATCAGACTGATGAGCTAGGAGGACCTTGTATCATGTTCCATAGGACATTTCTTATATGCTTATGTACTTATCACACTGTACTTTCTGGAATTTCTTCTTCCCCCATAAGCAACTCACATTTCAAGCTGAGCTCTACAGTACTCTTAGCTTTCCTCGAGCCATTCCTGTTCTTCAGCAAACAGCTCATCTTTTTCCCATCATCTTCCCAAGCCAGGTGCAAAGTGGCCATTATCTTGATGGTTCCATTTGCTCTGGTCAACGTTTGTGAAGACAAATGATGCTTCTCCAGACCATGAAACATCAAAGTTACCGGTTCATCAGGACAAAGGTAGAATATCGAACAGGCCACTTGCATGATAATATTTCCTTGGATTTTTCTAGATATAATTTCTATTTTTGGTTTTGAAGGCAACTCTAGACGCAGAAAACAAAAGGAGGGGAAAAAAGTTACCCCACATTACAAGGAAAGTGTTAAGAATTCTTTGTAGGGATGTGCACAAATTTTTTTTGGCATTCAATTCAATTCAAATCAAATATCCAAATTTGTACAAATAAAGAAAAAATGAATGTATTGAATATCAAATCGATTTGAATACATTAGTACTTATTCATACAAATATTTGATATGTATTTGATGATACAAATCTTGTACGCATCTGTACGCATCCCTTTTTCATCCTGTATGTATCCATATGGATGCGTACGGATCTGAATAAGATGCATGTAGATACATATGCAGCGTATACAAATCTGTACACATACAAATGTCTGAATTATTCATACTAATAATTTGAAACATTTGTATTCATTTGAATACTGAAAAACAAATGTTGGACATTCAACTCGAGTCTGAACGTCCAAATTTGGCCAAGTTAGATTGAATTCCATCAAATAACAAAGATCTCAAATATTCTGCACACCCTTGATTTTCTGTATTCATGTTATTTTTTTCTATCCCTTCCTATACCCGAAGATCATTGTGCACTGTTTCATCAGACTCGTTGCACAATCAGTGTTTCACCTCAGAATTCACACCTAAGTTTTAATCCACCTTCAGTCCACTTTCTGAGTGAGGTATTCCATTGGCAAAGTGACACACGTGTTTGCCTTTGGCTTTGTCAAACTGAGAAATTGCACCTTTTGGTTAGGAAATACGGAAAATAAATGATGAGCCACTTCTATTAACTTCTGTTCCTACAGGCTTTAAGGTCATTGCTGCCATCTAGTGATAGCTGATGTTAAATACAGAATGGTAGGTAAAAGTGACTGATGGAGGGGAAATCAGCCCTTCAGGCTTTAAACAATTTAGAATATAGACAGTGTAGTCCATGGACCATTTCTGTGGTGGCATTGCAAGAGAGAGAAGCTCCAGACTTTCCAAAACTGAAGCTTTGATAGGTCTAAAATCTACCAAAAGAGGACAGAACTAGGGTTATGCACAAATATTCGTAACATTCAAAATTCGGCCAAATTTGGCTGACTTCGAATGTTCGATCTCAAACCGAAGCATATTTGTATGCTAACATTCTAACAAACATGAATGTTTCTGGATATCTGTACAAATAGTTCGGACACTTGTTAAGCTGGGAAAATGTATCAGATACGTTTCTATACGAATCAGATATGTGTCTATTTGTTTCATATACGTATCTGTTCATACAAGCTCTATCTCTATGTACCATCTGAATCAGGAGAGGCGGTTGAACTACTTGACAGGTGCCTGGAAGAAGTAATGGGCTGGATGAGGGCCAATAAACTGAAGCTGAATCCAGACAAGACAGAGGTGCCGTGTGTCACAGGGTCTCAAGTCTGTGGGGTTGGAAGATACCCTGTCCTTGATGGGGTTGCAATGCCCTGGAAGGGACAGGTGCGTAACTTGGGGGTATTCCTCAACTCTGCACTAACACTTGAAGTACAGGTGAAGGTCGTGGCCAGGAGCGCCTACGTCCAACTATGGGTAGTGCATCAACTAAAGCCCTTTCTGAATAGAGATGTCTTGGCCACAGTCATCCATGCTCAGGTAACTTCTAGACTGGACTACTGTAATGCACTCTACACGGGGCTGCCCTTGAAGATGGTCCAGAAGTTGCAACTAGTGCATAATGTTGCAGCTAGAGTGCTGACTGGAACAGCTAGCCGGATGCACATCATGCAGATTTTAAAAGGGCTGCATTGGCTGCCAATTTACTACCGAGCCCAATTCTGGGTGCCGACTCTGACTTATAAGGCCCTAAATGACTTGGACCCCAAATATCTAAAGGAACGCCTTCTCCCATACCAACCTGCCCGTGCCTTAAGATCTAGCAGTGAGCCCCTCCTGCATGTCCCACCACCTTCAGTAGTGAGGCTGGTGGCACCCAGGAGAGAGCCTTTTTGGTGATGGTCCCCAGACTCTCCCCCTCAAGGTGTGTCATGCCCCTTCCTTACATATATTTAGGAAAGCAGTGAAAACGCACCACTTTACCCTGGCCTTTGCCTGAGATGATTATATTTCCCCTCCCAGTACAGACACCATCATTTTAAACATGTGCAATGTTTTAGATTTGTTAAATTTTTAAAGGACTTTTAATATATATTCTGGTTTTAATCTGTTGTTTTAATGGTTGTTACCTGCTCAGAGACCTTTGCGTAATGGAGTGGGATAAAAATGTAAATAATAAAATAAATAAATAAACATCAGTTACATACCTGTTCATAACAGATACATATTTGTTCATATCAGATACATATCTATTCATAACTGATATGTATCTGTTCGTATCAGATAACAGAATGGTCATATGAATATGTATGAATAGATTTGTACTGAATAGAATTTTACCGCATCCAAATGTAATCTATTCGTACGAATATGGATTTTCAAACATTTGATTTGTTTCAAATCAAATGCAAAAAAAAATTGTGCACATGCCTAGACAGAACTCAAATTTCTCACCCAATCCCATAAAGATCTCACCTGTAACATTAATTGTGGCCCCCTGAAACCATTTGTGTCTCCAGCGGTCCCTCTCGACGAATGCAACAACTCTCGCCCCGTAGCTGCCACTGTCCATTATCTGGAGCTGAGAGATCACCAAGCTGCAGTCTCCATCGGTCAAATTTCCTACAAACTTCACCCGACCTTGAAAGGCTGCACTGGTTGCAATCGCATTTTCTTCCAAGGTTTTGTCACTGTCATACAACAAGCTCCCACTGTAGTCATAGAAAGTGTTGTTCCAAACTGGCTCGAAAAACCAGATGACACCGGTGGCATTAACTTTGGCAGAATGAAGCGTTTTGCTGATCTCGCAAGAAAGCAGCACACAGGAACCTTCCCAGGCAACCAGAGAATGGGGCCTTATCCTGATTGGGAAGTTGTAACATAGAAAACCTGAAATAAGGGAACACATAAGAGACGTCATTTTTCACTGTCTGCTCTGCAACTGTTTATGGGATTTCACTTCTGACTCCCTGAGTTGTCCACTAGACCCATAAATACGTTTGTCTCCAAGACTGAGGAACAAAGCAAGGTCTCCTATTTAGAGATGAGCCACACTGATTCAGTTGTATGCTAATCAATCCACCATGTTGTCCAAAAGAACAGGGTTGAAATCAACATGAACCAAGAGTATTTGGCTCAGTTTGAGCTGAACCACTAATTTGCAGTTCATGTACATCCATACTCCTATTGTCTTCTCAAGCACCATAACATGGAGAATGTTCTGAGGTGTGGAAACTGTCCCAATGTTCCTTGAAAGACCAGCTCTTGTGTAGCACATGCAAACGGAATGCTGTTGACCTCACTTCATCCCCATATGCACCCTGGAGAGTTATGGTTGAGACCCAGTTGGGACCCAATTAAACAGGTCCACCAGAGATCTGAATTAAGAGCTTCTTAATCCAGATCTGGCTCCATTCAGTGCAGATGGAACCAGATCAGCGGGAATGGAGCCTCCTTGACCCACATTAAATGTTTGGATGAGGAGGTCCAGCAACTGGATTAAGAGCAGAAAGGGCCTATACCTCTCCCCTGCAAATTACCCTCAAGCATTTCTTAAAATGTATATATGTATATTTGCATGCATGTGTTCACGAAACTGGATTTACAGGAGGCATACATTACCAGGAAATAAAAACAGCAGGAAAAAATGTTTCATCGTGGATCTGTACAAGTGCAAAGCCTGGAAAAAAGAATTAAATAGATGACTAATTTAAGCTTTCTAAGAATAATTATTCATATTTGGGTAGAGGAATCAATGGAAAGAGTGCCATCTTTCCCCAAACTTCTTCCTTTTTGCTTGACTACTTATCAATGCTGATACGGAACATCTAAGAACAGAACTATCATTCTGTCATTTTCTCTTTCCCACCCAAGATATTCATCAGATGTCCCTAATGGCAGCCCACAAATCTGGACAGGGAGGTCAGTGTTTTGATCTGCTGTTCAAAAGGAACCTTTCAGTCTCACACTGTTTCTGCATTTGGAGTTGTTCCCACAGGGGTTGTTCCCTGCTGGAGAGTGGAATGGTCCAGTTGTCCTAGAAGAAGGCCATCTACACTTTGGGTGTCTGTTCCAGGACAGCCCCAGTGCTGCCCCCACACTGCTCCAAAGCTCACGCAAGCTCCAGATACTACTGTGAAGGCTTCAAGAGTGAAGAATGAATTTTTCTAGCCCCAGAGCCTTTGGGGGAACCATTTCAGTGTGCTGCCCTGCTAAACCACCAGAAGTATGCACCCTTCTACATGCCAAACTGTCCATTCTACAGGCCCCAAGACTATTGGTAGACCTATTAAAACAGGCCTACTGGTATCCTGGACCCTTTCTGCACTGGATCTTTTTTTGGATTATAGCTTGGAAAAGAACCTACCATTCATATGCTAGCGCAGACTACACCAAACCTCTATTTCTTGCATATATACTCAGATAATTATTTCTCCATTGAATACCCTGTTTATTTATATTTTTCCATATCCTGTTATAATTACCTACCACCATAGTGTATTTAAAAACATTTTCAGATTTTTCTATATTTATTTTGACCCTAGTCCTTTCCTTGACATCACTAATTTTCACTTTCATTTGTTTAATCATTTCTAAGGGTTTTTCTGTTTGTATTAACATGTCATCTGCAAAAATATTGATTTTTAATTCTTCCTTGCCTATTTTATAACCAGATGCTTCCCCATCCTTACATATATCCTGTACTAATTCTTCCATACTCAATACAAATAGTAATAGGGAAACTGGGCAACCCTACTTTGTCACATTTTGGGTATAAATTGTATGTGATAGTTGCCCATTTTGTACCTTTGTATCCTTGATCCACAATCCCATTTTCACAAATACCTATGAAATATCTTTGATCCAATTAATCAAATGCTTTGCATACATCCAGTTTAATATGCCCATAGAATCTGTGAGCCATAGCATCATAGAGTTGGAAGGGACCTCTAGGGTCATCAAGCCTAACTCCCTGATCAATGCAGGATTTCCTAAACCATCCCAGACAGATGTAGGTCCAGCCTCTGCTTGAAGACCTCCAGTGAAGGAGAGCTAACCACCTCCCATGACAACCTAATTCCATTGACTGATCGCCCTCACTGTCAGGAAGTTTTTCCTAATATCTAATCTGTACTGAATCCCTTGAAGTTTAATACTGTTTAGTCTAGTGGTTAAGGAGCTGGACTCTTATCTGGGAATACCAGGTTTTATTCTGCACTCCTCCATGAAGCCAGCTGGGTGACCGTGGGCTAGTCACAGCTCTCTTCTGAGCTCTCACAGTCCCACCTACCTCACAGGGTGTTCTGCTGTGGGAAGAAGAACAGAAAGCTTTGTCAGCCGCTTTGAGTCCCCTTAAATGGGTGAGAAAAGTGGCATAGAAAAGCGAATTATTATTATTCTATGGACCACTGCATGGCACCATTACTGCACCATAGCAATCCAGGAGCAAATTCAGAAGGAGCAAATTGTTCCCCCAAAATGTTTGTGTGAATATTTTTTTATGCAGTGCAGCTAAAGTATTTTTTATGTCATTAAGTACTGCACATTTTTCCTTCATTGAAACATCAACATGAATTTTGCACATGAATTGAGTTGCTCAGCTCGTGCACTTGATCTGGCTTGGAGAGACAGGAAGCCAACCCTGTTCCTTAAAAAAGAAAAGAAAAAGAAAAGAAATTCTTCCTCTCTTGTTGTTCACTGCTTTAGCTATTGCTCCCACCTGTTCCAGTATATTGTGATATCGTATTATTTCTATAGACATATAGACTGCACAGATGATTATCTTTAGGTTCAGTTTTAGCCCTTACATCAGCCCTGATAGATACCGGGGGGGGGGGGCATAAGATCATTCAGTGAATGTTTTGGGTTGAAAGAGAATTTAAATCTCTCTAGGAAAGATGTTTAGAGATCTTGCTTGTCTCAACAGTATTCAGAGGTGATCAGCCCATAAGGGTAAAGTGGGTAGCTGGCACTTGAACAGACTTCGGGGCTAAGATCCTGAGCTCATTATACCTTATTCCTCCATGCATGTTTCAGTTTTGGCTAGCAGGTACACAATCCATTCTTTGCAATAGACTCTATTATGACGTGTGTCTGCCTAGAACTACAACCTTGCAGTATCCCTCCTACCCAAAGGTCTTCAAATTCTGACGCCTAGTACTGTGTCATTTTAGCTGTCCCAGCCCACCAACCCCTTTTGGCACCAGCCACCACGACAAAGGAACCCCATCCCACCAATTCACACACGGAGTGGGTCTAAAGTACTTCATCCTCTTGGAGAAATTTGCATCAGATAACTTTTCTTTTTCCAAATTCAGAGGCAAATCTAGCCTCCTCGTGCACCCAAAAACATACACGCTTAAATGAAAAGAGGGAGGCAGTGGAGCCATAGGGGCTCTGATCCAAGCATTCCAGTACTCACAAGGATGATCCACAGCTTTCCTAGTAAGAACCCTTGGATAAACAGAGCCCCAAAAAGAAGCACATAAACCCAAAGTGAGCAGAGGGGAGTGAGGAAACTCACCTGTCAATAAGTAAAGCCGTTTTGAGCTCTTTTCTTTGGTAGAACAAGAAGGTCTTCCGATTAAAGTGCACCCATTAAAATTGTGAATGAAACTGCTCTGCTAGCTTCCACCCTTGGCAGATTAAATGTTTATGCATAAGTAAGGGAGAGTTAGAACTGTCACGAGAAGAGTCAAGGCCAGTTACTGGCATCCATGTAGCTTGTTTTAGCTGCATGACTAAGAGAATGGCTACAGTACATGTAGGTTTAATCCACATTTGATCCACCTTGAGAGGGAAACAAGCAGTTTTCCGTCCTTAATCTAACCCAGAAATCCACCTTTTTTAAAGATAATGTGGAAAGAAAACCAGGAGTTACTTTGCTGATATGTTCTATTGCTCTGAAAGTACATTGGGGCCAAGTTCCCACTGAACAATATAATCCAGATTTTAATACTTTTTTTAACCAGCAGCAAGGTCAGTTTTTTGGCATTTCCAAAAAATGCAGACTCCCAGGGGAGTCATTGGGCTGAGTGGCGTCTTGCAGAGCGGAACCCTCCTCCTTTAGCCCTTCCTCAGTCTCTCACCTCCTTGACACCATCAATTATTTTTTATTAATGTTTTAACGCTCACCAGTTATTTTATTAACACATCGAGGGGGGGGGGAGATGAGAGAGGGGTGGAGGGTGAGAGAGTGAAGGAAGGCAAAACAAAGCACCACTCAGCAGTGTGGAGTCTTTTGTCTTGTTCAGGTGGGGGATGAAGGACCAATTCAAAGCTCTTTAAAAGTTGAACGGGGCCTACAGATGGATTAAAGATGCATTAAAATTTAGGTGTAGCTGAGTCCTAGATGGCCTAATCTCCCCCTCTGGATTAAGTTTCTCTTGTTGCTCTTGTGGGCTGTGACAAGGAACTAGCAAGCCCTGGGATGAAAAACGTAGATGAATGGGGAATTATGCATGAAAACCTACACCAAGAAGTTATCTTCCTGGTGATTGCTGTCCCCGCCTTGGGGGTATCCTTGGGCCCTTTCTGCATTCACCTTTCCCCCACAGTTTTGTAATGTACTATTTTATAATGTATGGAATGTTATTCTGGATTTTTATATGTAACTTCATAATAAATAATTTTGCATTGCATTTTTCCTTTGTTGTAACTGTCTTGAGCATTTTTTCTTTTTCTTTCATTTTTTTTTTTTTT
>MTQE01002781.1:2791539-2819826 GCA_014337955.1 Aspidoscelis marmoratus | reverse complement strand
GCTTTAACACGGAAAAAGCGTGTTAAGCCGAACTGCCGTCTGGCCAAGGATAACTCAAAACGTTTTGAATTTGAGATAAGGTTGCCGTGAAGACGGGGCCTACGTGTCATAACAGACCAGTTTCTCACCAATCCTGAGGGTAGGAGTTTGGATATAGGAATAGGGTTCTCTGCTCTCTCTCTGTTCTCTTTTGCACTCCAAAAGTCCATTGCTTTCACCAAGGTCTGTCATTAATTATCTCAAAGTCCAAGATTACATTCCTCATCCAAAAGCTGAACTTCAGTCTGTCCTGGCAAGAAGCTGAAATTCATTTGCTGCGTGTTTGGATTCCCAGAGAGCTACAGCAAAGAAATCTTTCCAGAGAGAAGGCTAAGACTCACTGTCCCTCCCTACCCGTTTGTTGCATGTTGCTGAATCAAGGTGACTTGATACTTGCATGTACTGTTGCAACAAAGATGCAAGGGCTAATCCAGAGTCGGGCAGACCACCAGACTTTCTTGATGTCTCGCAAGACTGAGCCATGTGAGCGAGCAATATAAACTACTGAGCTGAGTTCTATATCTCTATACCGCACCTCAACAGTAACAAAAGTCATGGAGTTAGCTGCAGTATATGCTCCTCTTCCTTATTCTTAAGGAAAACTTTGTGTCCCAGTTCTAATAATTTCTTTCTCTCATGCCTACTAGTTGAAAGCTGAGTTGTTGCCTACTATTTGACTAATTTGCCCCAACCTGAAGGTGTTTTATTGTCTCTTGTGCATGACGATTATTTTGCTGCTTGCATTGTAGTAAAGTTATTTTCTAACTTTTACATTTCAAAAGAAATTCAGCCATGTGTTTCCCCTCCCTTGGGATCAGTGTCAGACTATTATCAGTTAAACTGAATGCATAGTTGTAAAGTCCTGAGCATCCATGGGAACAGTGCTTAACCCATGTACAGAAGCAGCACCCATAACAATACATGTCATGTTTCCTGTCACAGCAGCAGAATCACTTCTTCCCACTACACAGGTGGCCTCTCTCTGGGCAGTGGAGACAGAGCCAAATTTACCCCCTAGTACTATTTTCAGACTAGGACTGACCCTACCTGACCATTTATTATCCCTTAACAGAAAAAGCTGAAGGACTTCCTTCCTGTCTAGGCTATGATTTCATACTACAGTGGTCATCTTGGCTATGCTTTGGGACAGAACAAGCTGCTGTTCAGTTCTGACACTGATAAATATGAAACAGACATTGTCAGATGTTTTGCTTTTCTGCTTGCAGATTGCAAAACTAGGCTGTCCACATAACCAGTTGCTGCCACCTGATAAATCCAGTTTGTTCAACTGTTGTTTGTTTTCATCAAACAGGGGAAGTTGTACAAACAGTTGTCCTGAACACACAGTATCCTCCCCTTTCCCATCTCCCTCCTTTCACAATCCAAAGCAGAGCTATTTTTTTTTCTCTCCATAAACCTATTTAATGTTGTAGATTGTAAATAAGCTATTTGGTCTTAGGGCCTGTTCACACTTTGCTCTTGGGAAGAGTATTAATATAACATTCCAAAAAGCAAAGATCAGGAAAAGCAGCAACCATTCACACTTGAAGTGCTGCTGTACCCCACAACCTGACTACTGGCACTCTGAGTGCAGATGGTCTGGCCTGGACCATCCAGATTGCCATGGCGATGACCTCCACAAGCTTCCACAGTGTGCCAGGCTATGCCCATTTGGCAGGGATGGTGAGAGGCAATTATGGCATTCTCCTTTCACCATCAGGAGGCAGCTTTGATGTTACTAAAATCTAATGACTGTCTTTATTAAGAGTTTAATTATGGATTTCAAGGCAGCCCAGAACAGTGAAACAGCCGCTGGGGCAATTTTGCACTTCCTTTCCTATCCCATAGATGGGAAATGTGTGTGAGAGACTAACGCTGAGTAGCAGTCATGCTTGTGAGTGCTAGTTAATGATAGTCTACCCCCTACATGATCAATCACTTACCTGAGATCGATTGCATAGCTGATCCACTACTCGGTACCACCATCTTAAGCACTGCACGTTGCACCAACGCCATCTCTACAACAATGCTGATACTCTGCATGGGTGCAGTCACATTGGGGAGATATGTGAGCTGCCAGGACACTTGGCAGCAGCACAGATGACCTCCTCAGCCTGCCAGAGTACAGATGGTCACTGGCTGGACACATAAGGTAAGTTTTTGGTCAGGATCGGGGAGGGGAGGGTTGTTTGTGGTTGTTTGTTGTTTGTAGTTTACAATTAGTCAACATCTGGGCGGGCAGGGGTGCTTGTAGGCTGCAAGTGCCCCCTATAAGTACAGATGCACCTACCCAGATGTTGCCTAATTGTAAACTACAGGGCAAAATGCAAATTGGCCTCTGATTTGGAAAGTGTTTAGATTACACTTCAATAAATGCTACTGCCTTTGTGCATGAGATTTATTTTCTACCATTCTGGACTGCTGAGCCTACGCAGCTACACGTGGGTGAAAAATAATACTATATTGCCCTTTTACTAGCAGTGTTCTCAGAGGGATTTACATAATGCACACCTAAGTAGGTATTTGTAATAAAGCCAAAACACTGTGCTAAATTGTAAATTAACATGTTTTTAGTGGTCAGATTTGCAGAACAATTCTTTTAAAATAATAATAAACAATAATGCATGACTTTGTATAGGCAGGATATTAATTCAAACGATGTCTTTAAATTTGGGCTTTCACTTAGCAAATGTAAATCAGTCCACTCTGATGGAAACTCTCGGTAGAATCCTTAGCTTGTGGCTGCTTGAGTCATAAGAAAACAGAGCGCTAACTCTTTGAAAGACGTGGGAGAGAGATGCACTGGGCACTCAACGCTTCTCTTCAGCAAGAAGCAGCCTTTCCTTTTGGTATTTGTTTTTAATAAACAGCTAATGCGAACTCTGCTTCATGGGGCCATCACAGTCCAAGGCCGTCACAACACTGCAGGATCAATCAGGCTTCAATGCCAGAGACATTTACCACAGAGCTTTTCCCTGACTTTGAGGCCACTTTCCTGCAGGGGGAAAAAAAACACACAGGATGTGAACTATGACAGAGCAGAAGAAATCTGTTTGTTGCAAAGCAGCTGAATTGACTGTGGCCTGGACTAACGAAGGGTTCACAGATGCTCCTATGTTTGTTGAAATGTAGCTCGCCTCTCTACTCAAGAATAGGTAGGTACAGGATGAATTACATCCTAGGGAAGGAGGGACAAGCTGGGATTTGGAATCTTGGGGCCTTTCCGCACATGCCCTAAAACCAGAATTAGGCTCCCTTTGAGGATGCCACGGCCACCTGTTGGCGCACAAAACCGGTTGCTTAAACCAGTTTTGCCGCCGAATCCTACCCAGATGTAAGACCTGAAAAAAATCAGGTCTTACATCTGGCCTTTCCCCTGAAACCAGTTCAGAAGCGAACGCTTCCGCACCGGCGGGGAAAAAGCCTGATTGCTGGCGCATGCCCAGCTGTCACACAGGGAAAGTGCATGCTCCCTGTGTGACAGCTGGCCCTGCCCACCAGCCTCCGCCATGGCGCGGCTGGCTGCCATCTTCCCTGGCTTCTCCCTCACTAGAGAAGGGGCGATTGGGCCCTTCTCTAGTGAGGGGAAACCCCCCCTAACCAGCCGGAGGTCCTGCGCTCGCGCCCGTGCACCTTAGCTAATCGCTGACAGCCCGTTGCTGGGAGTGCCAGGGCTGGCACCGATCACGCATGCACACACCACAGACTACATTTCCCAGCAGCCATCACACGGGTGGCTGGCCAATGGGAAGGGGCTGTGAGGTAGGTAGGGCTGTGAGAGCTCAGAAGAGAGCTGTGACTAGCCCAAGGTCACCCAGCTGGCATCATGGGGGAGGGCAGAATCGAACCTGATATTCCCAGATAAGAGACTGGCTCCCTAACCACTAGACCAAACTGTCTCACAGTGCTCCACCTACCAATTTCTGACCCTCACTTAGTGGGTATGACACTTTGAAAGCACTGGAAGAAGCATTCTGCCACTTTGCATCTATGTTAACCCCACCTCTATACTCACCCACTGTTCTCTGCTCCCATTCCTGATGAGTTTTTGCCGAGAATATGCGTTCTGCAGAACATCAGCAACCCACGATGGCGTTTGTAATAGCATGACACATCTGCTATCAGCAAGACCACTAACAGGATGATCAATACAATAGCCACAATACTTCCTGTCCCTAAGCCTGGAGGGTCTGAAAAGGATGAAGTTGATCAATACAATAGTCTAGCTTGGCACAGCTTCTTACTAACATTTGGACTGTCCTCAAAGGATTGTATGTACAATTGTCATTTGTATAACACTGAGGTTCCATTCTAGGAAAATCAATGCTATATACATTGTGCTGGACAATAGGAACATCTTGTGGTCATAGTTGGGATTTTTTTTTATCCATAACTGGAATGTTTTTCAATTGAGAAGTTTATATTTCATCAACCATGTAAAAGTAAAACTATACTTTAGAAAACTTGGTTGTAAAGCAGGTGATTGTGCATTTAAGGAGAACCAATCCAGACCCACTGTACACAGGACAAAGCAAGTGGGATCTTCCAAACATTACTGAAGAACATAAGAAATGTCCTGCTGGAACAGGCCCATGACCCATCTAGCTTAATGGTCTGTTCTTATAGCCGTCAGCCGATTCATCTTGCTCGCACCCTGAGCAAGGGCCACACTTGTGGATGCAGTCCAAAGTGAAAGATGTAAAGCATACACAAGCTGCCTCTGGGGTGAGAAGTTCAGGGACCACCTTGCTCCTGTCCTGACCCTAAAGCCACAAAAGTTGAATAACTGTGATATTTTCCACTGGGCTGTTTTTGCACCAGATGTCAGCCATTTTTGGACTGGTGCAAAAGAAGCATATTCAGAAACCAGTCACCTCTGGCCCCAAGAGTTATTTGAAGTGGGTACATGTAAATGTACCACCTGAAGGGCTTCCAGATGTTTGGACACCCCATTCCTGGGTTAGTGAGGGGGGTACAAGGACACCAGAGCAGAAATTCCTAAAAGTCATTCAAAGCTGGACAGCCCTCAAACTACCATCTTTTCCCTAATCCTGAGAATAGTCAAGTCAGCTCTAACTAGGGCAATTAACTATCACTAAAACTAAATTTTATAGATGACTTTACCATCACAGCATTCTCAATGTAACTTAAGAACAAGAATTTGGTAGCAATGCTCAAACTTTTTCTGGATGAGTATCCCCAAGGCTGACCTGCTCCAGAAGTTGCTGGACTTTCCATTGGGCCCAGTGGCTAAAACAGGTAAAAGTTGGAGGACAAGATCTGACAGTCATAATGTTAGCAACCTTGGTCCTAGAGATCTCTAGTTCTCTCCTTGGGTTGCAACCTTCTTGTAGAAAAGATGTAATACTAAAACCAGAGGTGGTTCACAGACTACTTCTGCAAGGACAGTGGTAGAATGTTGAGGCTCCAGGCCCAGGTCAGAGCTTGGTTTGAGAGGTCAAAAGGAGGCATCAAACAGAGCATCTCCCACAAGTCCATCCCCACTAAAAACTGGTTTAAAATTGAAATCACAACTTTCTGAAGACCATTTTGGTCATGGTCACACCTTCTCTTTAAACCTTCTTCAGGCCATCTTCAGACCTGCCCATTTTATTTGTGGACTATCCACCCTCCATCTTGACTTTTCTGAATGGAAAGTTCACAAGTAAAATGGATAGAAATGAAAAGGTGTGAGCAGTCAGACCTGAAGATGAGTTGAAGAAGGTTTAAAGAGAAGGTGTGACCACAGCCTATGTGTTTAGCTCACCTCCTTGAAGAGTAATTTTCTTCTCAGTGCTACCTAGATCATTGGTGGCTGTTATGAGTAGCTCTGAAATGTCCTCTTGTGATGTTGGTGTGAACTAAAATAAAAACAGAATCAATACATGAAATTGACCTCTTTTTTTTCACGAAGATATATTTTGTTGTTTTGGGTAGGGGTGGTATACTGTTCTAAGTAATGGGGACCCAACCTAGCATTTTGGCTGACAAACAGTAGGTATTCTCAGTAGGGCTGACATGAACATTTGATTCCTAATCAACATTAAGGTTGCCTTCAGAGGGCTGCTGGATACCTTGCCAGGAAGTGCTAATGTGGAGTATTCCTCCCCTGCCATTGTCGTATTCTGGCTAGGCAACTTAATTTTCATAGCTTCACTCATTCTGAATGCCCATCCACTCTTCTCTTTAAGACCCTATTTTGCATTTGGCTGGTGTAGGTTCATGCAGCCAAGCCAAGCATGAAGCTCAGAAACCAGCAGAATCAAATGCCTTCAGCCCAGCCAGCCATAGTAGTTACTGGCCTCCCCTTTGGTTACTGATCCCATAGCAAAAAGCCAGGCTCCCCCAGTGGTAATAGCATCCTTGATCCTACAAAGTGTGAAGTCCACAGACTAGAAGGTGGTTAGGTGAACCATGAGGGAGCAGTTCAAAGATCTTCAGTCTTCCATCTCAAGTGCCTCTGAGCATCTTTCAGAGTTACTTAACTGAAAAACGCCCTAGGTCTAAAGAACATGCTGCATTCCTTCACTTTGTTGATATTAGCTGAATGCCATATGAGGAGCTTGTTGGATCGGACCACAGTCCATCTAGTCCAGCAATCGGTCGCACCCAGTGGCCCACCAATTGCTTCTAGGCAACTCAAGAAGGAGACAAAGGCAAAACTGTCAACTGCTCTCAAACTGGGAGGCATTGTGCCTGTCTCTCTAATCTGGAGATGGTGCCTAGGCATCCATTTTGGAAGCCATAGACATGCCATGAATTTATCTAATCCTTTCTCAAAGCTATCTAGGCTGGCTGCTGTCACCACCTCTCCTGGTAATAAAAATATTACCATATGGAATGTCTCACCTCGAAGGAGAATAGGTATCTGTCACCATCATAAGCCACACTTTTGACCTCTTCACCTTCAAACACCTTTCCCTTCCAGGCCACAGAGACAAAAGGGATGGGGTTCGCAAGAACAGTGAAGTTGTACTGCATGGGTTCCCCAATCTGAGTGAAAAACGACTCCCCCGTTGGGAGCTCTATCCTTGGAGTGACTGAAATGCAAAGCAGATTAATATGAGACATTTCTTACCCAGAAGAATGGAAAGGCAAAGATTTCTTTAAAAAATCTCCCCTGTTCCAATCTTGCTCTATCCAAGTTTGGAAACACTCCTCTTTTGTGGGGGGACTATTTTCCCACCCAATTTAAAGATTGCATTTGGCAACAAATATCAAGCCAGTCTGCAGGTTACAGATCTATTTGGACATTTTACTTGCACTCGGAAAAATCACTGCCTATCAGGGTAAAGGTTATACAAAATATTAAAATAACAAAGTATTGTGGATATACACAAACAGTTTTTTTGACATTCAGTTCGTAATAAATCAAATGTTAGAAAATCCGTATTCGGACAAATTTGACATGAATCCACTTTTCACATCAAAAGCAATCTGGATCTGTTGCAGATGTGACTGACGCAGCCACTTTCCCACCTCCCCGATTAAGACCTTGATTGTAAATAGATGGTCGATTGTTCTCCTTTGCCTTCTTCTGTTTTATTTTATTTGTATAGTATTGTATTCTACTTTGAAATGGTCAGATGACTGGTCAAATAAATAAACATTATTATTATTATTATTACTTCCCTGATTTAATGAATGTCCAAACTATTTGTATGAATGTCTGGAAACCTTTGCATTCATACGAATGTCAATTTACAAATATCATAACAATTTGTGTACAAATGTCCGAATTCATACAAGTTCATAAGAATACTGAGTGCTACAAATATTTGTGCATATCCTTAATGTAGTTCTCCTGAGGGGAAGGTGGGGATGGTTATATTTGAAGCCCTGTCTGCACTGGACCTTATGCCGGATTATATCCTAAAATAGGGACCTGCCATCTGTCTGCTGGTGCAGGAGCCTGCCATAATCTTCACCAGCATGCGGATGGTGGGTCCCTATTCCAGGACATAAACTGGAATAAGGCCTACAACAGAAAGGGCCTTATCCTGTATTTTAATTATGTTTCTGCTTTTATAAATTTCATCTTATTACTGTTATAACCCAAGCAAGCACCTTTGGATGAAGAGCTGGATATAAATAAAATAAACAAAAGGCCTCTTACATTTGATTTTGAGTGTAACATTTGCAAACTCCACTTCATTTCTTTCTTCAATCTTGGCTGCGCAGGAGTAGACGCCTGCATCCGAAGGCTGAACATCCTCTATCACCAGCTTTCCATTTTCAACAAGGACGCGTCCTATAAGCCAGGAAGGTGAAACTCCTCAGTTGCAGGAGGTATCATATTTTAGTCCAGGGACCCCACAGTGTAGGTTTTGGTACTCACCATTGCCAATGCTGCTGATGTCCTGGTTCCCAAAGAGCCACCTAATGGTTGGCAGTGGGATACCTTTGGCTTGGCAATTGAACTCTATTCTGCTGCCTTCATTCACTTCCTTTAAGGGCTCAATTGAGGTCACAAATATGGGTCTTTCTAAAGATAGAAACACAAGAAATGGCTTAAGAGAATGGCAAATCATTGCTCCATTTAGCTCTTTATAGGGTGTTTTTCCACTGTCACTAAAAGTACCCATTAAATACCCATAAATGGGTATGTAATGGCATTTTTGTACCTATTAATGGGTACTTAATGGGTACTTCTAGTGACAGTGGAAAAAACCCAATAGTCCACACCATGATGGTAAAAGCAGATCAGCTATCATGATTGTCATTTTCCATGGAATTGTCAGAATGCAATAATGCACCTGATTGCAATAATTCCTCTTAAGATTTCTGTAAGTACCTCTCTGCATACTCAAGGAAGGACAGGCTTTTAAAATTCCCAACACATTGAAAACTAGTTTGGCAATCTCTACGGCACCCTTGTTTTAACACCCTTAGTGTGAGCTGAGATTGTAGGGTATGAATCAGGAAAGAAATGCAAATAAATAAGATTCTGCTCTGCACATTCAAGGTAGTTGTGTATGTTATATATTCATCCAATGTATTCATGTCATTCTCTAATAAAGAATAAACAATCTCAAATAAGTTTATAGCTGCGCTTTAAAACAAAGGCAAAAATAGGATTAGAGTGACAGGTAAAATAGGAGAAACAATGCTATCCAACCGTCCACTCAGGGAGGGTTTTCAGTGGGCAGGGCTAACTGGTCCAGAAGATGAAAGTGGGCCTTTGCCCCTTCACACTAGCAGTTAGCAGCTTGGAACTTTAATTCATTCTGTCTTTCTCACCCATGCATATCTTCAAGTAGGATTGGCTAATATGTGCCAAGACAGTGGTACTTCAAATAGTCTGGAAACCAGAAAGTTGACAGTTTAATCCCTAGCTTCTCCCAGGAAGTAGGCAACAGCTAAACACTTTTGTGTCTTTGCCAAGAAGACTGCAAAAAGGCGCCCATGCGTATCCCCATGCAATCAGCTAGGAATCAGACACCTTTCGGTGGTACCCAACACAACCCACAATGTTAAGGGAGGTGACACAGATTTGCACTGAATTGCCTGCTTACAGTGTCTAATCTGCAATGGTAAATAATGCAAAAGGCAAAGAGATTATTTCAAGAAATAGGTGCCACCACAAAGAAGTCCTGGCACTCAGATCTGTTCCCATTGTTTCTCATGGCATCTGGTTGTTCTCTAATAATCACTCACCTAATGAACTGAACGGTGGACCAATATAATCCTGTACAGTTGGAGCAAAGTGATTTGCTGTATTATCTCAAGACCTGCTACTATTCAGAACAAAAAACAGCACAGGAATGACTGATCCAAAGAGGATCACTCAGATCCCATCTTTTGCCCCTGTGAACACCATTTGCAGCCACTCAGTGTTCCACCAAGACATCACTTACGGATGGCACGGATTCTGATCTGGGCCATGGCAGTCCTTCCAGATTCAAATTCCCCCTTGCACACGAAGATGCCTCCTTTCTCTGGGTCAGAGAGGGTGATCTCCAGCCCTTTGGAGAGCTCGTCAATTGGCTTTTCGTTATAGGGCTCCATATCTTCTGTGATGTCAACCTCCTCCGGGTCACTCCAGGTTAAGGTGGCTTCTCCACCACTTTTCACTGCCAGGCAAAAGGGATTTAAAGGGCATAATGAATAGGCTAATGCTGCCTGTCACTTTGGATAGGGAAGGCAGAGGGAACCTGGTAAGTAAACACAGCTACCTTGGCCATGGTCACATCTCCACTTCGAACCTTCTCCACTTCATCTTCTGAGCACAACTCTCACACCTTTTCATTTCTTTCTTACCTGAAAGTGTGTGGACAACCACACCTCAAAGCCTTCTCTAAACCACCTCAAAGTTGCTTCAGAGATGCCTTTTTTCACTGTGTCTGATCTCAGCCCAAGACATGGAACATCAGACCATCAGTGGCTAATCTGTGGTGGGAATGGGCTACCTTGCACCTTCAGAAATCCTGTACAGCCACAAACTAGTTGTTGGGGACAATGAGAAATAAAACATTCATGTCTTCCATGTATCCATCTCACTGGTTTCTGGCTGGCCACTATGAGGAACAGCATCTGGACTCTAGCTAGCCTTTCCATACAGCTCTTATATCTCTGTATTAGGTACACGAGGTTTGAAGAACCTGGGCCCTTAGGATTTTGCTGAATTCCAGTTTTCATTGCCCTGATAAAGTTCAATGAGGGTGGAGTCCAAAACCATGATCAGGACCACAGGTTCTCCTGAAAAGCAACATTTCTTATAGGTTTTCAACAAGCATCCTGACTTGCCAAGAAACATTAGAGGTTGAACGTGAGATCTTTTCTGTGAAAGCTATGTTATCAAGCTTTAAAACCAAATACTTAGGGCTGTGTCCTCTTTTTTGTGTAGAACAATATTTACTCTTATTCATCCATTTTCACCTTTACACAAGAAATATTCCTGCTTGCCCAACTGCACATCTCCATTGCTGGGAATAATCTCCAGAGATTCCTTGGCACACTGAACGGTTCCTAAGAAAGAACAGAAATCGACAGTGGAAAGATTTGGTCCTGTCAGAACATAAAATCTATTAACCTGCAAGCATTTAGCTGATCTGCCAGCCCATGGCGCTCATTCTGACAGCTACGTTCACCCACCAAGTTTTAATTCAGTTTCAGTTCACTTTCAGAGTGAAAGAACACGTCAGCAATGTGACTAGGCATTTTCTTTTCACCTATCTAAATCAAAGGTACATTTTCTGAGCTTGATAATGTTGAAAGAAAACAGCTTGTCACTTTGCCAATGTGTTCGTTTCAGGTTGTGTTTTAATTCAGCTTCTGTCTACTTTCAAAATGGAAGAACACATCAGCAAATTGAACAGCCATTTTCTTTCCAACTTATCTAATTCCAAGGTGAATTTTCTGAGTTAAATAACACTGAAAGAAATCATCTTGTCACTTTGCTGATGTGTTCTCTCATTCTGAAAGTGGCTTGAAGGTGGATTAAAACTTAGGTGTGAATGCAGCTGACACGTAGATTTCTGGAACTGGCTCCTCTCTAACAAAGGAACCTTCATGTATCACCTAGGGAAGAGTCATGGAGCTAAACATAAGTGCAGAGTTAGAGTATCCATTTCAGATTTTCCAAAGAACCAGAATATAATTTGCAACCAAGCAAAGGCCATGGTCACACCTTCCCTTTAAACTTTCTTCAGCCCATCTTCAGTTCTGACTGCTCACACCTCCATTTCTATCCACTTTATTTGTTGACTTTCCACCCTCCATTTGGACTTTTCCAACATGCTCTGTGAGGTTTACTGTGAGACCACATCAGCAGACAGTTGTGGGGCATAAAGCCTGGATCCATGTGAATGCTTCACCCCTGTGCCATACTAATTTGGGCATCCTAATTTGGATGCCCAGTGTTCCAGGCACCATGTGTTTGTGCCCTAAGCACCAGTATAGATGGCACCCTAAAAACATAAAGCCATGGGATACTACTGAGTCCATCTAAACTAGACTTCCATGTTGAGGATCTGATAGAGCTTATTTCCTGGCTGACTTTCTTCTGAAAACCCCAGAAGATTTATACTCAAAATGCAAAAGGCATTCCCCAAACAAAACAAAACTCTCACTCTAGTAAAGAGCAAAACACTACCAGATGTGCACGCACAGATATACAAAAGTCCCAATATTATTTCTTAAACTCTGTCACTGTATGCCTGAAAGAAGACATATGTCTCTGGCTAAAACAAACAGCATCCAATCTGGTACCAAGCAGTTTTTTTGTTCCAGAACTACCTAAGATGGTTGCTTGGACTTTGCTTTACTAAAGAAGAAACATCCAAGTCAGTTTTCTGCTCCCTGACCACTTTTTGTTTTATGAAGCTTCTCCTGACACACTGCCAATCAAGAAGGCACTATCCATATACCAGAGAAAGATATCAGGATTCCAAGATTGGCAGAAGCACCTTCACCCCATCTCCCAAATAAATGAATAAATAAATAAATAAATAAATAAATAAATAAATAAATAAATAAATAAATAAATAAATAAATAAATGACAACCTGGAGTAAAAATTGAAGTTTTGCACTGGCTACAGAATGTCAGATAACAGCAGTGGAGAGTAAGGGTAGGATAAAGGTAGGATAGGATAAGGGTAGGGTAGGGCACTTCACTCTGCAATACTTTGTTGCAGATTCCACTTGTTTCCACATACAGATCAGCAAGAATAAGATGTGTCCACCTTACCTGCAGCCAAAATGAATATGAGAAGTCCTCCTTTCCCCATTTTATCTTGCCACTCCCAGATAATGAGCTGGACCGTCCTCTGCACCAGAAACTGGCTAAGAAAGACTCCTAAACTTTGAACTATTTATAAAACTTTCCCTCTTCCCCCACCCCTTCAAACCTCCTTTCTCTCATTTCCTCCTCCCTGTTCTGGACCCTCACAGCATCACTAAGGGGACAGAATGGAAAAAGCTGGAGGAACAATACAGATGTGGGGGGGGGAGGAGAAGGAGAAGCCTGTGTGTATGTTTTGAAGGAGTATACAAACATTATGTGCCTGTTTTCAAAATTACATTGATATATAGATCAGCCTTCATATGATGCCCTCCAGAGCTATGATCACGCCCGAGGTTTAATCCAGCTTCAGTCACCTTCCAGAGGGAGAAAGCAGATCAGCAAAGTGACCGGTAATTTTCTTTCTACATTATCTATGCCAAAGCTGGATTTTCTGAGTTATTTTGCACTGAAAGAAAACAGCTTCTCACTTAGCTGATGTATTCTCTCACTCTGAAAGCGGACTGAAGTTGGATTAAGCCTTAAGTGTAACCACAGCCCAGATGTTTTTATATAGCTATTACAATTTTAACTGTTTCTATTATTTATGTACTGTAAACTGCTCTGAGATTGTATTTAAATGGGAAGTGCAGGGGGTTAGACTCAATGACCCTAGAGGTCCCTTCCAACTCTATGATTCCATGAATTTGTGTTACATTTTTCCAGGCTGGTTACTGTCACCACTTCTGTTTTGATTTTCTATTGCCCATCAAATGGTTGGTTCATTATGGGTTGCAATCAAATAACAGCAAACAGCAAAAATAATGCCTTAAAAAAAGATAGAAAAACCTAACCAGAAACCAGTTCCTGTCAAATTCTGTAAATAATGACAGGGATTTTCAGCTGACAGGAGAATTCTTTTTGCTGAAAATCAGGATGGTTCACTCATGATTCTGACAATGGCACTAACCTGTTGAGGCTGCCTAAGGTTTTTGTAGTTCAATGGAATGGATTCACCTTCAGTCTTCAGAATACAGCTCTTAGTATTCTGCCATGTGCTCATTTCGCCCTTTTAAAAGGCTGAGACAGCTGAAAGATTCCTTGATTAAGTACTGAGTATCTTGAAGTAAATGTATTCTTCTACTGTCAGCAGAACCTTTGGTCAGAACTGGTGGCCATCTGCACCTGCATGTATATGTTCCCGCACTCACAGCAGCTAGAAGCTCTTTTCCCATCCTGAGTTGAGGGACAGAGCACCCTGACATGAAGAAAGATTTCTAGCACTCTGAGGGAACTATGTCCAATCAACCTAAATCAACCAAGGAGGACTGAACTTCCAAGACACAGGCCCTGTCTACACTTCATTCACTAGGAAGGTATAACCACACCATGCCACTGAGTGAGGTGAAGGTCAGGAGCAGAGGGAGGCATCAGCACTTCTAGTGCTGGTGCAGTCCCTGACTGGATCAGCAGCACATGAAGTGCAGATGGCCCAGTCTTGGCTCAGTGTGTGTGTCCATCAATTTCAGCATTCGTGCATGTGTGGTAGATACAGCGACAATGGTGGTTCCATCCAAAAAGTAAGAAAACATGCTTCTGCTGGGTTTTCCAGTAACAGTTGGTACTGATTTTTAGGGGGGGGGGGTATAGCAAAGCTATGGTGAGGTTGCCACAGATACAGCACCAAAGTTCTTGGACACACCCGCACCCGCACCCAACCCAATCCGGCCTCCAGAGGCCCTGCCCAACTGTCCAAGAAAGAGAGCGCATGCTCTCCATTGGACAGCTGGGGCCGCCCACCAGCCTCCGCCATGGCGAGGCTGACAGCCAGGCTCCCCGGGTTCCCCCTCACAAGAGAAGGGGTGATTGTCCCTTCTCTTGCCAGGGGAAGCCGGGGAACCCAGCTGCCGGCCTTGCCCTCCTGTCACAGAGGCAGAGCATGCACTCTGCCTCCTTGACAGCTGGGCATACACTGGCAATCTGGTGTTTTCCCTGCCGCTTCAGAAGTGTTCGCTTCCAAACCGGTTTAAGGGAAGAAGCCAGATGTAAGACCTGATTTTTCAGGTCTTACATCTGGGTCGGATTTTGGCGGCAAAACCGGTTTAAGCAGCCGATTTTGCGTGCCGATGTACAGACGTGATATCCTCAAAGGGACCCTAATTCCGGTCCCTGTGCAGATGCCACATCCTAATCCTTCCTGCTTCTTGCTTTAAATCCGTTTTAGAGCCTGTGCGGAAAGGCCCTAGATTAGCAAGATCTGGATTAGCTACTGTAGATCCAGATCAACCACTGGCAGAGGCATCAGCACTGAGTGGGCTAGAGAGCACCAAATGTGTGGTAAAGAGTGCTTTACTGCTAAGCCTGATTACCAAGCTGATCCGGATCTGCTCTGTTCCCATGCAGACAACCAACCTGTTCACGCTTGGCCATATTCTGGAATATATTTCAGGATGGAGATATTTTTCCCTTGTGCTAATGCGGACTCTGGTGGGCCTCACCTGGGGCCTACTGTAGCCTGTACTAACACGTGGACATCAGCCCCCTTTTCCAGAATATATTCCAGAATAAAGCCAAGTCCAAACAGGCCCATAGTGTTTTTAGCACCTCCTTGATCCAGATTAACAAGTAAGTGCAGAAAGGGCCTGAGACCCAGCAACTGAGAGATGGGGGAATAGCAAACACAGACCATCACATCATGATTGTTCCTTGGGGGCCCATTTTCGTCCTTCCGTTGTTTATGTAAAAAGAAAATGAGTGTTGCTTCTAAAAAAAGAAACAGGGAATAGGTAATGGCTTTTTGAAAAAAAAAACTTGGCATGGTTCCTATGCCCTTGTATCATAAATCTAAATATTCCCTTCCCCCTTTATAGTTATACATTTAAAACAAGCAACAACAAACCCACCCAGCCTGGGGCCAGGATCTGATCCTACAGGCGCAGCGCTCTAAAAACAAAAGCGGGCTGCCTTCCTTTTCCTGGACAAAAGGAAAATATAAAACTACAAACCAGCTGCTAGCAGAATGTAAGGTTGGAAGTTCATAACACGTAACATCTGTTAAAATGTGGACGGATCATCTTCAAGAAAAAGATATGTGTTGTTTTTAATTTTTTGTATTTTCATTTCATTGTGTTTGTATCTTGTCCTTCAGCTGGTCTTCCTTGTAGATGGATGGCGCGGAGCAGGAACTTGGAAGGCCCATCAACACATTTTGAGTTTACTTATTTGTTTGTTTGTTTTATATATCCCACCCTTCATCTGAAAGTCACAGGGCAGGTTGCAGAACAGAGTTGTGCTTTTAAGTTGGGATGTGCACAGATATTCAAATGCATTCAAAATCAAATCAACCAAATATTTGAATTCAAATCGGATGTCCTTAAATTGAAATTTAACAATTTGATTCAAATGTTGAATTTTTGATCTATTCATTCAAATTATTTGGACATTCGTATGTGTACAAGTTTGTACACAATGCGTACTTGAAGATTCACATATGGGATAACTACACTGCCACCGTACTGCCGTCATTCCTGAAGAGACAGCCTGTGGGCAAGCGCATGGTGGCAGGTCCCACGGCACCCGAGACGGCAACGCTTCACCATTGACTCCCCAGAAGAGTTCCTCATGGGTGGTGGCGGCAGCAGCAAGAGGGGCACCTGGGCCATCTGCTCTGCATCACCACCTGCTCCGTCTGGGTACCTCTCAAAGTCCTGGCAGGAGCGGCAACCACCACTGCTTCCCCTCTCCTCCTGCCCAGTAAGTGAGCAAGGCAGCGAGCACATGGGATACGGCAGGGCCATCGGTCAAGGCGCTTTGAGCTGCCGGGTAAATGAGGCTGCTGCCTCCTCCTCCTAAGTAGAACCCGATCAATAGAATTCATCCGGCCCCATGATGTGCCAGCTCGATCCCCTCCAGGTGTAGTCTGGGACCACTCCCATAAGCAAACTTTAATGTGGGCTGTGCCCCAAAACTGTGCAGAGTACGGTAGTTTCCAGGACTTTTTTTCCTGCAGATTTCAGGGATTTGGTCAGCATAAAGCTCAGAAATGAGATTTGTAATGGGAACGGCCAATGCCGAACCTGAATTCGATAAGGACTTAATCTTATATGGGAACGCACCCAAAGTCAGCTGCCTTACTGTGTTCCCTTGTTGACATTCTCTTTTAGGCAGCTATGGAAGAGGGAGCAGTGAGACATCCTTTCTGGGTTGTTTAACTATGCGTTTGTATCCTATTTCTCTTATAGAGAGCTCAAGAAGCTGCCCAATATTCTCCTTCCTTTCATTTCACTTTCACTTCCTACCACCGCAAAGCCAAAGTTATTCCAGAACTGAGAAAGCAGAACGACAGATGGGCCTATTAAATTAGGATCAGAAGCCTTGCTTTCCTCTCTCCAGGCAACTACGGTGGATCAAACCACAGTTTGGGAAGATCAAACCTTCTAATCAAAGCCTCAACACCTTCCCCATCCTCTTGAGGTCCTGTTCCATGGGCTGCCATCATGTGAATCGCCTGTTTTGAATCTTCTCGTAACCAGCAGCAAATCCATGCTTGAGTTAGACCTGGGGGGGGAAAGGTAGCGTAGACTCAGTGTGTAGAGGAGAAAAAAGCTTTTCAAGTAGAGGAGATAGACTGGCTTCTGATCTCAATTTATTTTATTTATTTTTATTTTTATTTATATGATATATCCCACCCCATACCCCTAGGTCTCAGGGCGGGTTACAGTTTTAAAACAACAGGTTAATACCGTAATATGCATAAGAACACATTAAAAACCAACAAGCAAACAAATGAAAAATCCAGCCTATTTAAAAAAAGTATTCAAATATTAAAATACTAATGTCTAATTTAGCACATGGCCAATTCTTTAATCACCTCCAACTAGGGATGTGCACAATTTTTTTTTGGGGGGGGGGGCTTTGATTTGTATTGAATAGAATGCAAGAAAATTCATATTTGTTCAAATAGATCCCCTTCAAATGTGGTAGGATTTGAATTCGGACTGAATGTTTGATACAAATTCAATACAAATGTTTGATATGCATTGCATACAAATCCTGTCTATATCCCCTACGAATCCCCTCTGCATCCACTCAAGAATGCATCAAATCTGCCCTGAATACATTTGCTCTCAATCCACTTCAAATCCACTCTGGATCCATTGCAGATGTGACTTGCACAGCTGCTTTCCCACCTCCCCAGGTTCATGAATGCAACAAAGCTTTGTTGAATTCGAATGTCAGCCTCTGAATGTGTCAACATTCTATTTGAATCCGAATGTCCAAATTCGGATGAGTTTGGGTGAATTTCAAATGCTACGAATGTTCATGTGCATCCCTACCCCCAACCCATCCTCTTTTACAGAAACAGGATCTATTCAATTACTTAGAAGAGAAATTCCGGGCAGTAACTGGATATGGCTGAAATGAGGCAGAGATCAAAAGTTCTGAGGCTAGGACCTCAATAATAAATCATTATTCTGCTCTTGTGTTTTTCTGCCTTTGCATGATGAAAATTTGAGCATTACAAGAACTGGGAAACAAGTGTCAATCCTTTGAAATCTGATTTACTCTACAAAGTACTGTTTTCCTTTAGGCCACGGAGAAATGGATTAAAGAAAATCCGTTCCCTGGCAATCTGTCCTCTGGAGGCTCTGTCCAAAATAGGGATGGATCTGAGGAGGCCTCCTGCGTTCATACATGCGTGCGAAGGATGGATCCTGAGGGCCGGATCTTCCAGATGCTGTGTGGAGGCCACAACACCCATTCCCGGAGGCAGCCGGCCTGCTGCGCCACCAATGCATTCAGCTGCCAGTCACCACATGTTTCTGCCAGTGCGTGGCACATGGGGGAGGGGCTCTGGAGGCAGACCAGCCTGCTTTCGCCCTTTGCAAGATGGTGGCCGCCGGCATATCCATCCCCTTGAAGATTGAAGACCTAATTTTCCAGGTCTTCCCAGAGAATGGATTTTTCGGGTGCAAGACCCCATTAAGGCTGGATCTCATGCACTGCTGTGTGGCAGCGGCCACCTGGAAGGGTCCCTGATGTGTCCCCCAGTGCAGAAGGTAAGTCTTGTACCTGTCCTGTATGTGTCCAGTGCGGAAACACCCTTAGTGCCCCATTTTAGACCTTTACTTTGGGCTTGTTCTCACCGTGCACATTGAAATGATATTATTATAGCATCCCAGTAAAGCCAAGAGCAGGTGTAGAAGGAGCCATCTGCACTTGAGAAACTGATGGACTCCCCAAATGAACCACCAGTGCTTGAAGTGTGAATGGCTCAGCTTGGCCTGGACAGATTACCATGGCAACAGCCACAGCAACATCCAGCTTGCTCAGGGATATTGTCATGGCAGTCAGCCTGTGGCCCACAACTGCATGACCACAGCCACACTGCCCACTCACAGCATCCAAACTCAGAAGAGAGTGCAAACACTGCATCAAGGAGCTCTCCAGCATCTCCTGGTAAAGCTCTGGACAAGTTTTTACTTTTCCACAGTCAATGAAGACTGGGGCTGCTGAACAGAGCTCCCAGATTAGGGGTGTACATGAATATTCATGCAATTCAAAATCCGTGCAAATTTGTACAAATTTTGACATTTGTGGGCAAATCAAAAGGGCCAGCATTTGTGAGTAAATTGAAAGGATGTTTGTAGGCCCCCATTCACCGGCAACTTGAATGGATCAGGCCTTCATAGAAGCTTTGTAGAAGTTTCAATGGATGCTGGATCTGTCCACCCCAGTTCCTGTGGCTGTGTCCCCTTACTCCCAAATGCATACCGTCTGCATCCTCCACATCCTCTGCCACCATTTGCGCACTCATCCATGGCCCAAATAGGCCTTCCAGAGACTTCCTGCCATTCCCAGATTGGGAGGTGCACCTCCACCTCCGGAAGGCCTACCTGGGCCTTAGAGGAGCGCACGGTGGTGGTGGCAGCAGTGGCTGCAGAAGCAGATGAATGTGGGAGGGGGCAGGACAGGGAGGGATGGGGGTTCCCTTCATGCACAAACATTCACAAACATTTGGCGAAAGGGGTGAAATAAACATTTATTTGGTGAAATAAACATTGTTATTGTTGTTATTCTTTTTGCTGAATCCTCCAAAACGGCAGCGGTAGTGTGGTGGGCAGATGTACTGCCCCAAGATTGACTGGAGCCAATCCTTCAAATATATTTATCGGATGGATCTGATTTGGTAAATATGTAGGCACAACCATGCAGTTTTCTTGTCAAATATGAAGCGCTACTGCTTAGCCATCTTCCTCTTCTAGGAAAATGCTGGAAACTGAGTCTAAATTCTTTCTTTGCCAAGCCCAATGTTCTGTCTCCATCCCTGTACTAAAACCGGCAGAGTCTTCAAGGTCCAGGGAAAAAATGCCTGAGCAGACTCATTGGAGCCCTCCTGTCCTGGCGTTTGTTTCCCATGTTGTGGGAGAAGCCCAAAGGCATAGGGGTGGAGCACAGGATTTCTGGATTCTTCTTCTGATTCCTGGATGGCAGTTTTATTTACAACGCCCGGTGCTTCACTCTGCGTCATTGAGTTCACTCTTTATATTGTCCCCTTAGATCTGGGTGTGGTTGGAGAGATGGGACAATAACCAGAATTGTGGTAGATGGGGGAGGAAAACAAGACAGGATGTTTCTGCCTCCTGACAAAGACCATTGTATGGTGGGTGCTTTATTTATCTCTGTCGTCTTTTCCTTGATGTTTACCCTGCACAGAGATGCAGATAATGGGTTTCCAACCTGTCTCTGCATCCAAGCCTCACCACCTGGGAGAGATGAGACCACACTGCTTGCATCACAATGACCACCCTTTGTTTTCGGAGTCTTCTGTCTGGACAACAAGTATTCCCTGAGGCCCCTTAGATAATTATGGTCCTCCAAAGAGTAAGCTGGATGTTGGACGTGAAAACACTCTTGGAAGCACTGGGCAAACGCCACGTTAGCAGACTATCTCTATTTGTAAAGTTATTCTTAGACAAAAGGACCTGTGCAGAGTTCTTTTACACTGAGGTTGTGCAGGGATAGGGAAAGGCCACGTTTCCACTGGCCATCTGGTCCAGCCTGAATACGCTTCAAGGACCCAACATCCCGACATTTTGGACAGGATTCCCCATTTCTGCAGACTTAATGTCTGAAGTCCCAGGAATCCCTATTCGGATTTTAACAGGAGTCACTGCAGAATCCTGTTAAAATCTGAATATTTATGTAATGGGAACACCACCACCCACCATTTACCACCCCCCACTTTGTTCTGTTGTCATCCCCCACCATTTGCCTACCCCACCGCACCCATTCTACATCTGTCAGTCTCTCACCCCTTCCCCTGCCTCGTTTCTCCATCTTTCTTCATCTCCTGCCATCTCCCCCCACTGCATTCCTCCATCTTTTGTTGTCTCCCCATGTTCCCCCCCTTTCCTACACCTGGCATCCTCTCGCACCGCTCTCCCCCACATCTTTGGAGAATGGTGGGAAAGGCAAGCAGTGGGATGACGACGAAAGACAGAGGAACAGGGCGGGGGCAAAATGGCACCCCAATGTAGTCAGAACGGCTGCAAGGAGCCCTCTGCACTGGTTAAAAAAAAAATCCAGGTTAAAACCCGACCTTTTTTTACCAGTGGAAACATAGCCAAAGAGTCAGATCCTTAGCTCTAATGATAAACACTGAGTGTGTAAGGTCCCTTCCAGAATAGTGGGGGGGGGAATCTGCAGTTAGTAGAAAAATTGCAGCTTACCTGGCTGTGAAGCGACAACTCATCCCCAGCTGAAATGCAGCTGCAAGACTTCCGTGGTCTGTGCGGTGAAGCGCATGTCACATGGGGTGGAGCAGCCAATGGGAGCTGAACTGCAGGCTCAGCTTTCATCCGCTGTTCTCACCATCCTGTCCGGACTGGGAGGAAACTTCGAATTTAACTGATACTGCAGAGTGAGTACTCATTGTTCCACACTAGGTAAATTCGAAGTAGCATTGGCATAATGCACCACCGCTCCAAAGTATCAGGCATCAGGTGAGATGCCCATGCCCCAATTGCGCATCAGAATGCGCAATATTCCCAAGTATGGATGCAAGTTTAAGACTCTCCCACCACCACCTTATGTACTTTTCACCTCTCTGTTAGGGATGTACACAAATATTCACATAACTCATGATTCATATGAATTCAGCTGAATTCGGACATTCGGATTCAAATCAAATGTTGCCACATTCAAAGGCTGACATATGGATTCAAACCGAATACTCTGGAATATTTGTACAAAGATTTAGTACATTCGTGAACCAAAGGTGAATGTTCTGAATTATTTAATGCTGAAAGAAAACAGCTTGTCACTTTGCTGACGTATTCTCTTACACTGAAAGTGGACTGAAGCTGGATTAAACCTTAAGTGTGACCACAGCCATAAACTACTGTTAATAATGCTGTAGCAGCAAAATAGTTTAAAGCTCTTCAAAGCTTTCAAAGGCCAATGTTTGAAATGGACAGTGGGCAGCAGTCTCCCCATTGAAGTTAGCCCTACACCTGGGGTGCTATCCTTTTAGTGCAGTGGTTCTCAACCTGGGGGTCGGGACCCCTTTGGGGGTCGAATTACCCTTTCAGAGGGGTCGCGATGAGCCTCCCGCCGCCCTTCCCTCCCACCTCCCAGCTGCTCCGCCCCTGTGGTTGGGGGTCCCCACAACATCAGGAACTCCATTAAGGGGTCGTGGCTTTAGCAAGGTTGAGAACCACTGTTTTAGTGCCAAAGGGGGCACTGCTACAGGTATAACACTCCCCCTCTTCCACAACCCCACAAAGTGACAGTATATTAACACAAGTGACTGTAACATACGGAAACCAATTTTTAAAATAAAAAAAATGAAATGGTGTACAACTTTGTTCAATTTGGTAATGGAAACATCTTCAGAAGTTGAGTTGATAAGAAACATAAAGAATCCAAAATAGAAAGTCAAGGGCCCTGTCCCCAAAAGACTTATTAGCCCCTCTCGGCTTCCTCTGCCGTCACTCTGTTATAGCTGACTTTAAAAGTCCCCTCCACTTTCGGAATAAGCGCCCCCATGGTAGCCGCGATCTAAACGGACTTTCCGTCCCCATGGTAGCCGTCTTCTCTTTCCGGGCATCTTTTTCCCCCGCCCCCTCTCTTGTTAAAAGGAAAAATAGCCAGATTTCCATCTCCTGAAACGGCTTCCCGCCCCTAGCAAAGGCAGATGATCGCTCATTCATTCACTTTCAGCACTTACTTTCACTCAGTTCTCTGTTAGAAAAGGCTTTCTGCCCCGGCAAAGTCAGTGGCTGCAGGCATCGGCAGCGCGATCCTTCGCTCATTCTCTTTTAAGGCTTTCACAGATCACTTGATAACAATGTTGCAATTCTGAGCAATTCTGGCTCTTTTTACAAAGGAAAGGAAGCGAACCTGCTGCATTTCTCAGATGTGTGAATGCTTTTTGGCTGTGTGTGCAGGCAAGCAATCCCCGCCCCTTTTGCCACGGAGCGTCCTCAAGGCAGATATAGCGAGCAAAACCCACGAATCGCCGAAAGAGCTCTGGAACTCTTCTTTAAAGTGCACGTATTTTATCGCGGGTGTCTCACTTTCCTAAGCTCCCTAAGCGCCTTGTAAAGCCTGCAATGGGGCCGCTCAGAGGCAAAAGAAGAGTTCCAGCAGACTTTCAATTGCATGGGGACAGGGCCAAGGTAGACCTGCTTGAATTCGTTTCTTTAAACAGTCCATTTTGAGTGCCTACTAACCTCATCTTTGTTTACCCCTTCTGAAGAGATGGTAGGGACACATTTGGTGCAGACTGCCCGAATTCCCAACCTGCAAGGTTTTTGGCTCCTTTCTACCTGGTTTTTTACAAACACGCATTTGCTGCAGTTAAAAACATCATCCTTGGAAAGCTGCCCAGTTCCTGTGGAGCTGCATCCTTTTCCCTATTCCCTCCCCAGCCTCTTTCCTTTAAGATTTCACATATGATAGATTTCATGTGGGTAGGCAGGGTCTTCCAGAAAAGAGTAAACAGAGCCTAAGATGATGTAAACTATTTAGCTTTGAAAGAGACAAGGGAGCTCACAAATTGGGGTGGGGTGGGGGCAGAGGGAATGCAGTGGGGGCAAATGATGGAAATCAGTCAAACATCCCAGGTCCTTGAATGTCAACCTAGAAAGATAGTGCCATCCAGTGATGGGAACAGGAAGACCAGGAGTCAGGAAGGCAGCTGAGTTTTCTTCTCGGCTCCGTGCAGAAACGTGGCAACTGGTATGCAGCATCTAGTTGTGACAGAGGTCCTCTCTTCTTCCTTGGCCTGGAGCCACCTTTTCTAATGTCCTAATGCCTTCCTTCCAGCAGAACCTGTCTCCAAGATCCAGGAGATAAAGACAGTATACCTTCTATTTTTAACTTCCATCTCCCACTGCTACCACCTTCAGGCCACAGCATGGAACTGCACCACCTAGGAGGCAGAAGCTAGTTTTAAGACGGGAAGGCACACAGCTCCTGAATGTTCCACCTCCCCAGATGATAAGGGGGAGTAGAAAGAACGTGAATCAAATCTGCTCCAGCAAGTTCTGTCAATATGAGCCGAACAATGTATCCTAGAAAGAGCTAGAGGAAGGTAATACCTTAGCCGTAGTCCTAGTCCTAGGTGGCTATTGTGGAGAGACAGCAACTCTAAAATGTAAACCCAAGCCAACTTCTCCCTGGGGTTTAATACAGCTTAGTGAGGTGGGAGGCACATAATCCTGAAAAGTGAACAGGGAAAAATAATCCCTATTTCCCACCAGCCTATCCCCCTCAAAAAGACCACAGATTTGTACATTGTCCCCATCATAAATTAATGAGCTCTGGGGAGAAGAAATTAAGCCTTCTCCTTCTTCCATCAGCAGAGGAAATTCCTTGTTTCTGAATCTGGCATCTGCTTTGGAAGGAATGCCCCATCTGATTTGAAAACACAAATAGATTTCCAAGTATTGGGAAACCAAGGTCATTTCGGCACTCAACCTCCCTGATCTGATGCCTTCCATAAACTTTAACAATAGCTCCTGTTAATGATTTCTTCGCAGAGTGGGAGAACAATGGCAGCAGGCTGAAACCGCTGTTGGAAACCTCATTTTCACCCAGCCGGACTGCTGTTCACTCCATGGCAGACTGAAGCACAGAGCCTGTTTGCATTTGCTGGTTTGGTCTGGTATAATAAAACCATACCAGCCTGGCAAGGGTCCAGTGCGGTAGTGGGTATTTGCACCACAAGCACTAGACTTGTTCCCATACCTGGCCAGTAGGTTGCTGTGGTGATCAAACATTGCCATGGCAATCAGAACACTGTGTGTGAGTGCACGGCCAGGCATACTGCCGCATGCACTCACTGTGTGGCACCCAGAAGAAAGTGCAGGCACTACCATCCAGGGAAAATGCGTTCAGGCCCTGGGATGAAAGTAGGCCAGTCCTGGGACAGACCATTTGCTCTTGTGAAAGGCCAGTTCCGTCCAGAACCAGCCCAGCCTACTGTCCCAGGGCTAGCCTACTTCCATCCAGAGTTTGGAGCACAAAATCATGCTCCACACCTGGCCCAACCTGGCCCCAGCATCCCAGAGCAGTCCAGCAGGAAGAGCATTCGCACTCTCCCTGCCGGACAGTGCTGGAGTCCCACCCCGAGCTGCCACCATTGGGCTGATTCAGCCCACCAACTGGCAGCCTCATTCAGGGGTGGGGCAAGACCAGTCTTGGGGTGTCTTGGGTTTCATGGGCTGCCACCACCGGGGGCCTCCTGGGTACCCACCTCCACCCAGGGGTGCACGCCACACACACCCCCAGTCCTCCACGGCCCACTCACCCTTCTGGATCCCTGGCTCAGTCTGGATAGATCCCAGGGCTTGTTGGGATCAATCTGCACAGGCACATAATGCAACAGACAGCCCTCACTCTGACCTGAATATCTAACGAAAAGGCCTCTGGTCAAGCTTTAGCAGTCCATGGCTGGGTCGCTCCAGGGAGGCATTTGCCAACCCCCAAAGAGCTGCAGTGGTGGTGGGATGTGGATAGAGCGATTGAGCAAGTATCCCTGATCACTCCAAATGACGAGTGCAAAATGGCCCACAGTTCTCCCACTCTGCCTGTCACCCAATGGATCCCAATTATGGGTGGCTGTGGCTGCTTTACATCACTCTTGCCCACTGGAAGGGAAGCTGTTTCTCCTCCCTCCTTTCAGGCATCACAATGGTTTTTAGTACATTATATTGTTACCTTGTAACCTCCTCTGAGACCTTTGGGTACAGAGAGGAATAAAAATACAAATAAATGCATCTGAAGCACATGAGAGCTGTAGTTCAGTCATCCAGATTGCACCAGCTTGGAGAAGATTGTAGTTCCCAGATGCAAGTTTCTTAACTTCACATCTGATGGTCCCTGGGGTGTAATGGATGAAAACACAGCAAGGCTGTGGTCACACCTTGCCAAAATAATCCATCTTATTAACAAGCCGGATTCAACACACTCTGAGTCTGACCACACACAATACCTGATCAGTTTCGGACACTATGCTCACACCTTTCTGTTCCCGCCCTGAGACTCCTTTACGAGGCTTTTTAAAAAATTATCCACCCTCCCCAAATCTCTCCACCATCACAGCATCCCCTGTGCTCTGATGTGATAAATTTTCTGCCATTCAACAGCATGTAATCACACTCTGGGCAACTTTGCAAGTGAGGAACTGGAGACAGTGGGCCAGGCTTGTGATAAATGATCCACCACATTGACCTCTGCTCCTGGGTAGGCACCGATCTATGGCATTTTCTTGGCAACACAATGGAAATTATATGCTATAGATTCCTCTGGTTGGTCTTGTGGTTAAGGACCTGGACTCTTATCTGGAAATACCAGATTTGATTCTGCACTCCCCCACAAAGCCAGTTGGGTGACCTTGGTCTAGGCACAGCTCTCTTCTGAGCTCTCACAGTCCCTCCTACCTCACAGGGTGTTCTGCTGACAAGGCTTTGAGTCCCCTTAAATGGGTGAGAAAACCAGGGTAGAAAAGCCAACTCTTCTCCTCCACCACCACCACCACCACCACCATTTTGTTCTAGTGGTTAGGGAGCCAGACTTTATCTGGGAATACCAGGTTTGATTCAACACTCCTGCATGAAGCCATCTGGATGATCTTGAGCTAGTCACAACTCTCTTCTGAGCTCTCAGCCCCACCTACCTCACAGGGTGTTCTGTTGTGGGGAGAAGAACAGAAGATCTGTCAGCCACTCTCAGTCCCCTAAACGGGTGAGAAAAACAGAGTAGAAAAGCCAACTCTTCTTCTCCATTTGATCACTGCCAATGTTCTAGGGTCTGTCCTCATATTTTACTTCTACGCTGCACAGAAAGAAGCAGGAAATATGTCCCTCTAAAACAAATTTATTTTGTTTGCTTTGTCCCTCTAAAACAGATTTATTTTGTTTAGATTCAGCCATCTCAAACTATTACTCATCTAACAGACGGAATGGGTCTTCTTCATAGCTTTATGTACAACAGAAACAGAGGCAGAATTTCAAACCTGTGTTTCCATCCTTGTGAGAAGGACAATTAAAATCCTTGCCCGTGGCAAAACTTACCGAGAGCTTTCAGCGCCAACTTCCTCTGACTTTGGCTGAATCCAAAGTGGTTCTGAGGGGCAAAATAAGCCAGAGAGGGTTTGAAAAGAGAAATAGCTTCCATTTGTTTGGCTCCAGTGTTCATCCATGGAAACAGCCTGCCAACATTTGCTTCCAGTTTGGTCTAGTGGTTAGGGAGCCGGACTCCTATCTGGGAATACTGGGTTCGATTCTGCCCTCCCCCATGAAGCCAGCTGGGTGACCTTGGGCTAGTCACCACTGCTCACAAGGGATCTTTGTGTGCCTTGGGCATTGCCTTCAGTGGGACCCTGGGGCTGTGGTCACATCTAGGGATGTGCACAAATATTCAAAACATTCAAAATTCAACTGAATTTGTTTGGACATTCAAATTTGAATCAAATGTCTATAAATTCAAATTTAAACATTCTGGAGTCAGGCCAATTAAACATATGCAAAATTGGTAAGTGATTTCATAGAGGCAGCCATTTAACACATTTCTGGATGGTGCATTTTTTTTTAATATTCCTTTTTATAACATTTATGGCAAAATCCCAAATTTTGTCATCTCTGTGGCTTTTTTCATTACTTCCTGTTCAGTGTGGCTGCCATTAATGACAGACAACCTTTGTGTTGTCTCTTAAATGCTTTGCAAGCAAGTCACTTCCTGTCCTCTGTAGTACAGGGAAAGTTTTAATCCCTTATTTCCCTTATGTCCTTTCAAAGTCTCTTTTTAGTTTTTATTGCAGAATAGACTTAGGAAGTGACCTACAAGAAGGCAATTGTAGGCCAATTACAGGAACAATACTATGGATCATATCAAGTTACAAAGAAGAAATTATGGATCTACCAGCAAGTCCAAAAAGGCCCTATGATACAAGGATAGTCATGCTGGACATACCCCCTTTTTCCACGCACAAAGATCTGGATCTTCAAGATCCAGATCT
>MTQE01002781.1:2771231-2781449 GCA_014337955.1 Aspidoscelis marmoratus | reverse complement strand
GCACATATCTCTCTTTAAAACTTTTCTTATCAGTTCCAATCCTTCTCAAATTGGTTACCAATCAGGTACTAATCAGGTTCCTAATGGGGTCTTAGAAGGGCCCTAGTGGGAAAAGGCCCTTTGGAACCCATTCCTGGGCTTCTTAAGATTGTTTTGGTTAGTATGGAGGAATAAACTAAGGAAGTTTCTGAGTTCAAAATGTAGTACTGTATTGTTCAGGATGATGAAGCTATTTTCATGGAATAATAACAATTACAATAAAAAATTTAAAAAGAAGAAAAGAAGAACTCTCACCAGGATCCTATCACAATCTGTGCTTCTGGCAAGATTTACCAAATTGTTCCTCCTGTCTAAATATTGACGACTGATTTGCTTCATGAAAGAAAAGTTTTGTTTGCTCCTACACCAGCCAGATGTTTATAGTTAATGTTTGCTTTAATGGTCTTGCATTGTGAATTGTTCTATGTAGAAATATATTTTGTCACATCTACCCTCCAGCCAATGCAAGCAAGTGTTTGACAGAAGTAACCCCTTAGATGCTGGAGATTTTGGCCATGTCACCATCAGGATAGTTTGGGAGGTGGTTGGAAGGGGCAGCCTGGCTGTCCCAACAGGCTGCTTCCAATGGTCACTCCAGCTGATGGCTTTCAATTGGAAGGGGAGGAAGGCCAAACAAACCTAAGGCCCCTCTTTGAACTCTCAGCAGGTTTTGGTGTCATTTACCTGCTGGGGGTCACAGGCTCCATAATGCAACAGCCATAACTCCTACATCTAAGGAAGTGGCATGAAGAGAAATTCCTGGTCATACTACAACAAAGCAAAGGTCCATTTTGAGACATAAGGAACAAGAAAATCGCTTGTGAATAGATAACACTAGGGCTATGCACGAATGCAATTTTCAGGATTCAATCTGAATTGAATACCCAAACATTTGATTCAATTCTAATCTTTAAAATTCGAACTTAACCAAATTTGATTTGAATTAAGCAAATGAATGTCGACAACATTTATATGTGTCCATATGCATCATTGCACATCCTGTACACATCCATACACATCTGTACACGTCCGTAAGGATCCCACAGTTATCCTGTACGCAACCAGTTTTCATCCCATATGGATCCATATAGGTGCTTACGGATACGGGAAAAATGCGGATCTTCAAATACGCACATGAGAATGTCCAGATAATTCGAATGAATAGATCCAAAATTTGAAATTTGTTCAAATCTTTCAATTCAAATGTATGGACATTCAATTTGAATTTGAATGTCAAAATTTGGGCAGATTCAATCAAATTTCGAATACCTTCGAGTATTCATGCACACCCTAAGTTTATGATAAAGTCACACCTTGAGATCCTTTTGCTGATTTCCCAAGCCTCTGTCAGGTAAAAAAGTTTTGTGGTGGTGTCTCCTTCCTGCCTTCCCTAAGTTGGATCTCGTTGCTGCAGACTTTTCACCATAAGCCTAGGTGACATCATCAACACACAGGGGAAGTAAACAGACTGAACAACACACTACACTTGGGCCCCAAATATCTAAAGGAACACCTTCTCCCATACCAACTTGCCCGTGCCTTAAGATCCAATAATGAGGCCCTCCTGGTTGTCCCGCCACCTTCAGTAGTGAGGTTGGTGGGCACCCGGGAGAGAGCTTTTTCAGCGGTGGCCCCAAGATTGTGGAATGGCCTCCCCTTCGGGGTGCACCATGCCCCCTCCTTGTATTTATTTAGGAGGGCCGTAAAGACATACCTGTGTGCCTCGGCCTTTGGTTAAGGATTTATTCTCCCTCCCCAGTTATAATGACATCATTTTAATGCACTACGGAGTGCACGGTTTTAAATATGTTGAATTTTAAGGTGTTTTTAAATGTGCATCTTGTTTTATCTGTGTTTCATTTTAATCTGTATCTGTTCGTAATTTGTATCTTGTTTTAATCTATTTTAACCTATTGTTACCCACCCAGAGACCTTCGGGTATGGGGCGGGATAGAAATATAAATAAATAAATAAATAAATAAATAAATAAATAAATAAATAAATAAATAAATAAATAAATAAATAAATAAATAAATAAATAAAAATACACACACAACAAAAGCAGTCCAAGCCACCAAAATCTGCCCAAATCTACACTCAGAAGTCTTTTTCTCCCACAGACCAACCAAACACTCTCCTAACTCTAGCAACAACTTGGGTGGATAAATGGCTCCTGGATCAAGCGGAAGGTCCCAGGAAGCTGCAGGTTTCCACTGGAATTTTGGTGGGAAATGGTGCTATAGCAGTTGTGTAAACTGAGGCAAATCACAATTTGGTGTCTGGGTACAAGCAGAAAGTGCCAACAGAAACTGTAAATCGAGGTACCACTCTAATTGATTCCACTACTAAAAGATACTGACTTTAATTATGGAGACATGTCCGAAGACTGTAGAATCTGAAGTAAATCCAGATCAATCAATCAATACATGGAGTGCAGAATCCTCCAAGGCTAGCTTTAGTTGGAGCTGGCAAGTCCACGTAAACGTGACCAAATATCTGAAGGAATGCCTTCTCCCATACCGACCTGCCCACGCCCTGAGATCCGGAGGCGAGGCCCTCCTGGTTGTCCCACCACCCTCAATAGTGAGGCAGGCGGGCACCTGGGAAAGGGCCTTTTCAGTAATAGCCCCCAGGTTATGGAATAGTCTCCCCCTCGAGGTGTGTCATGCCCCTTCTCTGTATACATTTAGGAAGGTAGTAGAAGTACCTCTTTGCCCTGGTCTTTGGCTAAGGTGACCATTCCCCCTGCACACAGTCACACTGTAGCTATTATTATTTTAATATTGAGAATACATTTTTTAAAATATGCTGGATTTTTCATTCGTTTATCTGCTTGCTTGTTTTTAAGTGTTTTTATGGATCTTATTGGTTTAACCTGCTGTTTTAAAACTTGTAACCCGCTCTGAGATGGGTATAGGGTGGGATATAAAGATAAATAATAAATAATAAATAAATAGGTCAATGACGCTATTCATTCTTGTACTGTATGATCTTGTTTCTTCGTAACACTGTGTACATTTGATCAGGGTTTTCTGTGAATGACTTAAACCCAGTTGCGAAATATGGGACAAATACTTTTCAAATCAAATCAGAAGTAAGTCTTTTACACCCCACTCTTTGCTGGGACAAATTGGTCCACAAAGATTTCAATGCACCATAAACCAGGGTGTGTCCGGAACATGACTCAACTCTTTCCATTTAGCTTTGAACCCTGTCTTCAACCTTCCAGTTTGCGTATGTTTACTGTGTATACACACTTCACATTCCGGGAACTTAGACCTGTAAAATACAGATTGGCTAAGTGACTTATGGATTAACCAACTGATAAGTCAGTTAATTTTGCCATTCGCTGTTTCTTTTTCTTTGTTTTATTCTCTCATTTCTGTTTTGAATATATCTTTAGTATTTGGACCCTTGTCGGTATACCAGGCTGGAAAGACAAATAGGAGCCTCCCTTCTACATGTTGGTGTTGCTTAAGAGAGGCAACACCTCTTACATGCTCCACCCACAGTGACTCCACCCCAAAATGGCCACCAGGTCCAGTCTACAGGAAGACCACTTTAAAGAGGTTTGCTGGTGTACTAGTAGATCATAAACCAGACCATGGAGGAGCCATTTTGGCAGTGCAACAAGATATGCCACAATAATACCTCCCCCTAAGAGCTAATTTGGTCTAGTGGGTGAGCCAGTTTTGTCTGATGGTTAAGGAGCTAGACTCTTATCTGGGAATTCCGGGGTTGATTCCGCACTCCTCCATGAAGCTGGGTGACTTTGGGCTAGTCTGAGCTCTCAAAGCCCCACCTACCTCACAAGTTGTTCTGTTGTGGGGAGAAGAATAGAAAAGCTTTGTCAGCCACATTGAGTCCCCTTAAATGGGTTAGAAAAGCGGGGTAGAAAAGCCAACTCTTATTATTATTATTCAATGCAGACAGGCTGTTTCTGGCCATTGCTGGATCCCTACAATAGTTGAAGCACTCCAGAAAAACCACTCCAGTTGGAACATTCCAGCACAGGTAAGTGCAGAAACAGCATAAGGCCCCTTCTAGATTAAACTGATGTAAATAAGGGAATGCTCCAATCATATTGGATTCTTGGTTCTTTTCCATATGGTGTGGGCTGCCCACACCACACTGGGCCAAATTGTCTGCTTTGTGGACAGGACATCCAGGCCCAGCTCCAAAAGCCTCAAAGTCACTAGCCAGAGCTTTGAAGTCCCCACCCAGAACACTGAAGAGTGGCACATTTCTGGCACTGCTTCAACTTGCTCAATTGGAAAGGGGGGAACCTGTTATACTAGTTTGTGGGATGTGCTGTTCTGCATGTCCTTTGTGGACCAGGAAACCATGACTTCTAACTCGTCCAGCAGTGGAGCAGGATATTGTGCCTTTTATGGTGCTATATCCTGCTCTGTGGCCTCATCTGATGCAGACAGGCTGCTCCACCATGGGACTTAGCTCAAGTCTCCACTTACCAAAGGAGCTTACCTCTTCTCTTGACAGCTAGCAAGAACTACTATTCTGAAGGATAGCTCCAGCCTCCATTTCAGATTGAGAAGGTGTTGTTTCAAGGAGCAATTAGAGGCACCTATGGCAAGGACCAAAAATTCAGGTGGCAAACACACCCAAAAATGCGGCTATGTGTTTTTCTGCCTTCAACAGTAAGTGAAGATACAACTAGGGATGTACATGAATGTTTTTGCAGCATTCAATTCAAAACAAATCAAATGTTCAAAAATCCATATTTGTATGGATAGAACGCATTCGAATGTTTTAAAATTCTATTCTATTTGATACCAATCTATTCGTATGTATTTGTATGAACATTCAGTACGTATCTGCTTTGAACAGATAAGTATCTGCAGATGAACAGAAACATATCTGCTAAGAACAGATATGTATCTGCTATTAACAAATACCCATATATTCCGGCGTATAAGACGACTGGGCGTATAAGACGACCCCCAACTTTTCCAGTTAAAATATAGAGTTTGGGATATACTCGCTGTATAAGAAGACGACCCCCGGTGTATAAGACGACCCCTGACTTTTGAGATGATTTTCCTGGGTTAAAGTCTTATATGCCAGAATATACTGTACTTATCTGCATATGAACAGATACATATCTGCTATTATATACTTATCTGCATATGAACAGATATGTATCTGATACGTTTCCCCAGCTTAATGAATTTCCAAACTATTTGTACAAATGTCCAGAAACATTTGTATTCATTTGAATGTTAGCATACGAATATTGTAACATTCAATTTGCGTTCGAATATCCAAATTCAGCTGAATTTCACATTTTACAAATATTTGTGCACATCCCTAGGTACAAGCTGTCTTATTTATGCATCTCAACCGAAAGAATCTTTAAAATAATCCAGCTTCCTGTGGCAATTCTGGAGTGACCTCCTGAACCTCTTGCTCCCTCCATCTAACATTTAATTCTGGCCATCTCAGCCATGACATCACTGAAAAGAAGAAGATGCCCTGCAAGCTGTAGTGGATGAGAATTCCAGCCAACAGAGGGAAAACACAAGTAGATTTCAGTCGGCTGATTTTTGTGCCACAGTATCTAGAATTGTGATTCTCACCACAGTGATCCTCTCTCAAGTGGGGGGATTCCAATAAAAGTTCTGGCATTTGGTTGTTCAGATTGGTCAACAGAGAAAGTAAAAAAGTAGGTGGCCAACAACCCTGCCTGTTGAGTAAATCATTCAAGGAAAGTTCGTGGAGGATTGAAATTGGGTGGAAGCCTGATGAGGTCTCCAAGCTTCAAAAAACTGCATGGAGGTCCAACCATTTTGAGATAGTCCTAAATTAAATGGGATCTTCTTGGCATAAAGAAGCACATGCCCAAAGTCACTGGGAACCCAACTGAACCTGATAACCCTGACATCTAGGAGAAACCTAGAACATTCACTTCCAGTTTTGCAGTTTGCCCAAACCTTCTGGTTTTCACAGCACTCACATGCTTTCTTTTCTTTCTCCTCCCCTTCCTCCTCCACCACCACCTCCTCCTCCTTCTTCTTGCTTAACCTTATTTGGCAAAGCTGTTGCAAATATTAAATGCACAGAAAGACAATAATGTTTGCTGCTTTAAACAGTTCAAAATAAAACTGAAGATATCATGTTTATTACCCAATCCTACTTCTTAAAGGAACAGCAATCCTACTTCTTAAAGGAATAGCTGCCTGCAGGGAACCTTTTTACACATAAAACAAAAAAAAATGCCTAATTAAAATTATTTTGTCCCTAACCCAACAATCTATACGGTTATAATGACCTATATATTCCATGTTTTTGTGTTTTTATGTGAAAGGGTCAGGTTGGCTGTTTTGCTATGGTAAATTAATCAATAATATATAATATGGCTTCTATAAATCTCCACTGTCAAACAGAGACAATTTTCAGTAGATCAGCAAATGGAAAATGCATGATTCCGACAAAACAGAATAGCAGCTTCACCATAAACCTGAGTCAGATACGCTGTTCACCTTCTGCCCCAAACCCCTTTCTGATGTTCTATAACCACACAATATTCTACATTTGTAGAAAGTACTAAATTCTTGGTATTGAGTCTGGAAAGTTTATGTTTGTGGTTTTGTGGTCTGGTGCATCCAGGTGTAGCTGTTACAACAAGTCAGGAGAAATTATTTAAAGCTCTGGATTTTCTATGTAGGGGCTTCTCTGCCTTACTCTGAAGAGACAGACAAACCCAGCTTTGTTCAGCATTTCCTTCAATGAAGCTGTTAAAGAAAAAGCATCCTTTGTTTCTGTATTAGTGGTGTGTACGAATGCAATTTTCAGGATTCAATTTGATTCAAATCAAATATCTGAAAATTCAGTTTGATTCGAATCTTTTAAATTCCAGTTTACCCAAATTTGATTCGAATTAAGCAAATTCGAATCTATTTGTTCAAATTTTCGCCTCAGATTTGCACTTAGGAATGTCGACAACATTCCTATGTGCCCGTACGCATCATTACTCATCCCATACGCATCTGTACATTCCGTATGGATCCCGTATTTATCCCATATGCAACCCATTTTTGTCCCGTACGGATCTGTACAAATGCGTGCAAGTATGCATCGTGTATGAAGCAGTACACATACAAATGTCTAAATAATTCAAATGAATAGATTCAAAAATTTGAAATTTGTTTGAATTCGAATGTTGAAGTTCTGGCAAATTTGATCAAATTTCAGATGTCTTTGAATATTTGTGCACATCCTTATTTCGTATATATTCAGTGTGAGCCACGCTGCCTGACCACCATAGCAATGGTTCCAAGGATGATCCTTGCCACAGTGAGGTGGTCACGTAGGATACAGGGCACTGCACTTAGCTGGTGGCTAGAAAAGTGTTGGCAAAGTTCAGAATGGATTGGGTATCCTTAAATGCAGACACACAATCCATCCCAGAACTTTGCTGGCCACCACATCTCATGAAGGTTGCAGAAAGGCCCACAGTTGCCTAGGCAGATGAGAGCTCTAGTCCCACAAGATCTGGGGGCACCCATGGTTAGGAAAAACTAACCACTCTACATTCTAGCCACACTAAAATCCTAGCAGCCCTCCAAAAAGATTGCAGCTTTTGTCCAAACATTTCTGGGGTAAGAGGAACAAGACTCTAAAGCCTGGTGAGGTCACTGGGTTTTCAAAACTTTCAGCAACTTCCACCAAAAAATCATTAATTTGAACTTGAGAACTGCAGGAACCCCTGAGGGTATGTATCCTCTGTGGGAACAGGAAGAACGAGGAAAGTAAAATTACAGCTGAGGACGTCACTGTTTATGAAATATGTCCCCCCCCCCAATATCAGCCCTGTACCTGAATTGCCAAACCCTTTTCTGATGTGTTCACTTTAAGTTATTCATTGCCTACTTGCTTCTCCTCCCACTTTCTTTCAAGCTCAATGAGGCTGTTCTGTCCCAGAGCCCAGGAAGTACATAAAAGTAGCCAGAAGGGAGAGTCAGAGCAAAGCACAGCCTGTCTGGAAAGCATCCACTCAAAAGCAAGACCGTGCCCTACAAGGAAGGACCTAGGAGCAGAGAACGGCAACAAGTGAAAGAGAAAAATTGAAGGAAGGAAGGAAGGAAGGAAGGACTGCACCATGAATGACTATGAAAAGGTTAATAGCAACATGGCAGCATCTCCAAATCCACCCCGCTACTCTGCACAGCAGCCCCAAGACGCCGGTGATCCAGTGAAACACCCCATGGGGCAGGAACCACCCATGGCCTATGGAGCAGCTCCCCCAATGCCCACCCAGTACCAAGGATACTATATGCCACCTGGTGCAATACCCATTCAAGAACCAGTCCTTCAACAGCCACAAGCTGTCTTCATCGCCCAGCCTGTCAATGAACCAGATTACCTGGGCTATTCCATCTTCACCATGCTTTGCTGCTGCCTGCCATTGGGCATTGCAGCCTTGGTATACTCTATACAGGTGAGAGCCTGGGATAAACCTCTGGGTGGGAGGAGGAGAGAAGAAACTGGATCCATGCTCAGATAGTCCTTGTGAGCGGATGGAAGGATGGAATAAAATGGTCTATCAGTAAATGGTATAATTATGGGATTGATATGATAGCAGTAGAATTGTTGGATTAGGCAATAAGCTTAGGAGCGCAAGTGAAAAACTGAAGTTACGTTTAATTCTCTCAGTGTAGCGTCATTTTGAATTATGGAGCTCTTTCTATGAATTGTGTATGGTTTTTGAAATATGTATTACCCTTCGGTCGGTGGGAGGGAGGGGAAAAGCTGTAAAAACCTAATTTTTAAAAAAATTTAAAAGAAAAAGAAAAAATTTTTAAAGGGAAAAAAGAAGGAACTGGATCCAGAGAGGCAGGTGAAAAGGATACTTTTGAATTCTGCCCACTGGGTGCAAGGGCACATCCATGCCAATTTCTTGACAAAGATGCAGCAGTAGTTGGCTATTACCTTCTTTTGGGCTGACTCCAGGATCTAAACCTACAATCCTCTGCTTTCACAGGGAAAGATTTATATTGCCAAGCTACAACCACTCCCAGTTTTAGAAATACATGGGAGAAAGGGAGCTCTGGCTCCTGCCGTTGAACTAAGGATGGATATGCAAAGCAGAGAAAGCCAAAGGGTGGCCTCCCAGGTTTTGTTGTGTCCCAGCAGGCCCAGCTTCACAATGACCAAGTAGGGAGAGTCAGTCCATAATGGCACACAGATCAGCCACCCCACCATACACAGAAGCTCAGAGTGTGAGACTGTATTCCTTCTGGGGAGTGAGTGAGCCAGTTTGGTCTAGTGGTTAAGGAGCTGGACTCTTATCTGGGAATACTGGGTTTGATTCCGCTTTCCTCCATGAAGCCAGCTGGGTGACCTTGGGCTAGTTGCAGCTCACTTCTGAGCTCTCACAGCCCCACCTACCTCACAGGGTGTTCTGTTGTGTGGAGAAGAATACAAAGTTCTGTCAGCTGCCTTGAGTCCCCTGAAATAAGTGAGAAAAGCGGGGTAGAAAAGCCAACTCTTCTTCTTCTTCTTCTTTCCTTCACACAGAGTTGGCTAAAGTATAATCCACTACATTCAGTGGAATCTCTTTTCATGGGAATTTGCATAGAACTGCCATGTAATATATGTTTCATAGACCAGTTATCCCCAGGTACCCATGGTCTGGTAACTTCCACACTGGACTATTGTAAGAGGCTCTACGTGGGGCTGCCCCTTGAAGATGGGTCAGAAGCTGCAGCTGATGCGGAATGCAGCTGCTAGACTGCTGACTGGAACAGTTGGCCAGATGCACAGAGAGCAATTCAAAGTGCTAACCTTAACCTAAATGACTTGGGCCCCAAATATCTAAAGGAATGCCTTCTCCCATATTGACCTGTCCATGTCCTAAGTTCTGCAGGGAAGACCCTCCTGGTTATACCACCACACTCAGTAGCAAAAGAAGCGAGCACCCAGGACAGGGCTTCTCAGTGGTGGCTCCCAGATTGTGTAATAGCCTCCATCCCAAGGTGTGTCAGGCACCTTCACACTATGTGTTCCCCCAAAAAACTGTCAAGATTCACCTCTTTACCCTGGCCTTTGGCAAAGTAAGGGAACAGCTTTTCCTCCCCACATCTAGGCGCTGTTGTGGTTTTCATAGGTTTCATAGAATCATAGAATGGTAGAGTTGGAGGGGACCTCTTGGGTCATCGA
>MTQE01002781.1:2743646-2753774 GCA_014337955.1 Aspidoscelis marmoratus | reverse complement strand
GTGTTTGCAATCCCCCCTAGCTTTGTGTCATCAGCAAATTTGATCAGGTTGCTTTTCTTGACTGTAGTTTCTTTGCAGAATCACTGCTCTTGCAGAAGGACCCAGATGTAGGAAGTGTGCAAATCAAATGAAAAGAAATGAAATAGAGAAGTGGTCAGGTTCTTCCCACAAATGAGTACTTTCAATCTAAATGAAACTGGAAAGGGCAAAATTCTCACTGTCGCATGGAAGCACATTCCAGAAGCCCCTCTTGCCTTGATAGCTATGATCAACTACGTTCCCCGTTGAGTAGGTTACTTCATATCAGCAAAGCCTTGGTAAAATCAGCAATGCCACGACTTCAAAGCTGTGTGTCTGAGAGGCATGCATGAACTCAGATAAAGTTTCTGGGTTTAGAAAAGGGAGTTAAATGTCACCATCTGCAATCAGATTCCCAGTTTTTGCACTAAGCAGCTTGTTGGTCTCCCTTTGGACATCATCGCCTAAGACCAAATTCACATTTTAGCAAGTCTCAATCCCTGTTCTTTCTGCACGGCATCACCTGGGGCACAGCGCAGATTTCTCTCCGTTACCGAATTCCCTTTCTCCTGGTGTTGTCCTTGTTGCCCTCTCCAGCATATCCCACCAGGGCTACAAGGGGGTTGACACTGGAGGCAGAAGGATCTTTACTAAGAGTCCCAAGTCTTAGCTCTCCACACTTTTAACCATACTTCCATCATCCACTAGAGCATGAGGGCACCCAAGTGATGCCAACCTATAAATCCCATTGTTTCTGGACATTGGTGGTGGCTGGTGCTCACTGTGACCCAGATGGGTGGAGGACAAGGGAGCTCAAAGGAAGTGGAACCAGGATGGGTTGAATTAAAATTGTAATGTGGCAATTTTGTGAATGTAGTGGATCATGCATACTTTAGCCAACCCTGTGTGAGGGAGTGAAGGAGTGCATGTCTAATTTCTGAGTCAGCATGTGGCATTTTGCCTATCTATAAACCTATGGGAAGGCCACATTTGGAATACTGTGTACAATTCTAGATGGCTGCCGCATAAGGATAACAGACACTGTCGCTCCTGTGAGTTTTTCTGTTTTTCTACTATTTTCTACTATTATCAACCTCTACCCTCAACTCACTCTGAATTCCTGAAGTGTTGCAAGTCTGAGGCAATAGTTACTTAAGGAATTTAGCTTTATCTTGACTATCTTATTTTAACAAGCTCATTATGATTGCTCTGTCTTCTTAGAAGCCTCCATTCCATCCTGCTACAAGCTACTGCCTCTCCCTATCTAAAACTTTTGTTTATAGTCATTTGGGAGATAACGTGGTTGTAACTAGAGAGAATATTAAAAAATGAGCCTAACCAGACATACCTTGGTGGAAGTGATGGCAAAAATGCTAGACATTGGCCAAAATTTTGTTCATAATTCCATTATATCTACACCTTTAAGAAATTAGACAACATCAGACTTAACGGTCAACAATCGGTCCCTGGGGCCTTTTTGTCTTACTCCTCTGGATGAAAGTGAAACTGCTTTTAATATGGCTATAGAAAGAGCTCTTGGAAATGAATTTTCTCTTGTTGAAATAGCTGATGCCTACCGAGCCCAATTCAAACCCAGTTATTGATAATCTGTCCTCAAATCATTGGGCTGCAATGCTCACACCTTTTATGTTATCACCCCAAGTCTCCTTTACACAACTCTTTAGCTCTCTACCCCTCTTGATTGCATTAACACCACCTGAATTCTGATAGGATAAACATTCTTATGAATAATTTGAAATATTCATATTCGTTCAAATATTAAAAAATGAATATCTGGACATTCGATTTGAGTTTGAATGTCTGAATTTGTCGATCACATAACGGATATCTAGAATATTCATGCACATCCTTAGTGGCAGGTCATAATCTGGCAACTGGGTGCAAGCAGAAAGTGCTGACAGAAACTGTAAATTGAGGTGCAACTATGATTGCTTCCCTTACTAAACTATACTGGTTTTAACCAAGGAGACACATTCAGGGATTGTAGAATCAACAATAAATCCAAATAAATAAATACAATAAGTGCAGAATCGTCTGGAGTTAGCAGACCAACCTAGGCACAGCATCGTTTATTTTTTTTCCCCTATTTTATTTATTTGAATTTTTATTTCGCCCTCTACTCAAAGGTCTCAGGGTGGGTCACAAACATTAAAAACCGAATATAAAATGAACATACCAAACAATTAACAGTGCCTGAAAGAGGGGAGGAGGGGAGAAGCTATTTCCTTATTTAGCCAAAGGCCAGAGCAAAGAAGTGTATGTATCTTTGATCGGTGTTTTTCGTGAACAACTTTGGCTAATCATATCGTGAAATGTGGGGCAAATGCTTTTCAAGTCAAATCAGAAATAGGTTTTAGAGCCACCATGCAGAAGTGGCCACAAAGATTTCTCAAGCTTCATAAACCAGGGTGTGTCCAGAGCGTCTTGGCTCAGTCCTTTTCGTTTAATATTGGACCCTGCCCTCTTACCAGTTTGCATATGTTTGCTGCGTATACACAATTCACATTCCAGGAACTACGCTGGTCAAATACAGAAAGGCTGAGTGATCTGTGGATTAATCAGTTGATAAGCCAATTAATTTGGCCCTTCATGACTGCCTGGGAGAGGGAGAACCAAGGCATATAAGAGTGAAGGAGGGAAAGAGGAGAATGCTGCTCCCCGTTCCCTAAAGCACAAGACGCCCAACTGGCCAGTGAGGCCAGATCTCTTCCTTCAGGCCAAAAAAATGGACCTCACTGCAGAATTAAAAAAACAGGATTTAATTCAGCACTAAAATCTCAAGTGGGAACTTGGCCCTGGGATGGTTTCTTCTCCCTGTTCATTCAGAGCGACAGTGGAGGGAGGAGTCCCTTAAAGTCCTGGTTTGTGAGGGAACCTGGTCAGCTTCCAGGGGTACTTCTCATCTGGAGTGAAAAGGTGGATAGATAAAAATCCCTTATCTCACAGCACTAGAAGCAGGGACAACTCTATGTAGCTGATGGGCAAGAGAATTAGGATGGACCAGGGGAGGTGTTTTTTCACCCAGAAAGTCATCTGTCTATGGAATTTACTACCAGAAGTGGTGGTGACAGCAGCCAGCCTAGATAGCTACCCTGTTTTCCCAAACATAAGCCCTAGTGTGTCTTTAGGAGCAAAAATTAATATAACACCCTATTTTATTTTCAGGGGAACACGGTAAAAGAAAGGGTTAGGTAAAGTCATGGAGGGCAGTTGTAGCAATGGCCACTAGAATGGATGTCACTAGTTGGATGCCTCTAAAGCCCATTTGCAGGGGAGTCTACTTTAGCTAACCATATTGTGAAATGTGAGGCAAATGATTTTCGAATCAGGTCAGAAATAGGTTCCCAACTCCATAAACCATGGGACGTCCAGAGCGTCTTATCTCAAACCCTTTTCATTTAATGCTGAACCTTGCCCTCTGCTTACCAGTCTGCACATTTGCTGGGTGTCTGCAATTCACAGTTCAGGAACTAGGTCTGTAAAATACAGATCGGTTGAAGGATTGGTGGCCTTACCCAATTGATAAGTGAATAACTTTTGCCCTTCCTGATTCATTCTGGATTTTCTCCAAATCGGCTCAGCACATTCTCTTTTTTATTCATACATTTGTGTTTGCAGCAATGTATCTGCTATGGCGATTGTGATGTGTATATACCACATTTGTTGTTACCCGCCCAGAGACCTTCTGGTATGGGATGAGATAGAAATGTAATCAATCAATCGATCAATCAACCGACTGACCAACTGACCGATCGATCAAACAAATAAATGAATAAATAAATAAATAAACTTTCTCTTCTTCTCTCCACAACAGACACCCTGTGACGTAGGTGGGGCCATGAGAGCTCATAAAGAGAGTGCTGACTAGCCCGAGTGCAGAATCGACCTGGGAGACTACTAGATAAGAATCCAGCACTCCAACCAGAAGACCAAGAGTGAGAGCCCTACCTCTGTTAGCATACACCATCTGCACAGGATGGAGCAAACTAGGTTAGAGCATAGGCCAGATTAGGCAGCCCAAGATCTCCTCCTGATCAGGCTTGCTCACACTTTACTGCTTGGCATGCAGCCTGATTTTATAAGGGAGGTATTCCAGCCCCTAGTTCCTGCTGGTTGCCTTTTTCTGCATCTTCTCCAGTTCCATGATATCCCTCCTGAGATGTGGTGACCAGAACTGTACACAAGGTTCCAAATGTGGCCTCACCATACAGTTATAAAGAAGCACAATGGGACTTCCTGACTTATTTTCTATTCCCTTCTTAATAACCCCTAGCATTGGATTTGGGTTTTTTTTTCACAGTTGCTGCAAAACATTAGATCGACACCTTCACTGAACTGTCCACCAAAACCTCAAGAATAAATAACTGATATCTGGATGCAGCCTCTCCCTAAGGGCAGTAATGGCAAACCACTTCTGTAACTCTGCAAAGAGATGCCCTTAGAGATGCCTGTGTAGATAACAAGAAGTTAGATTCAGCTTAATGGTAACCATCATACAAGTTCACTTTGAAGAATGCCAGAACATAGAAAGACAGCAAAACTCTGACCACATTACATGATGCAACCCAAGGCTGAAAACATGAACAGAGTGAAATCATACAGAAAGGCTGTGTCCCCATGCACTCCATTTAGTTTGGATTGGATTTGGATTAGTTCAAATACGGAGACGAATTCGAATTGACCCGTCTCCATGCGATTGCTAAAAGCACGGGCTCAATTCAATTACGCCCGTCTTTGAGCAAACCACGCTAAACCCCTGCATGGGGAAACAGCATCTTTTTCTCTCCACCTCCTCTCCCCTGATAGGAGTGAGGGCAGGGAAATCCCACCCAACGCCCCTTCCTCAATCGCAACTGCTGGGCATTAAACAGTGATCAAACAGAAATGAGCCTCTTCTCTCTGTGATCTGATCACCAGGCAAACGTAAAAGAACTGATTGCCCCAGTAAGATGCAGCAATGAGGGGGGTCATCTGCCCCTTGCTGCCCCACAAGCCTCTTCACTGCTAAGCTGCCTCTAAACATTGTAGCATCTTTGGTTAGCTTTTTAGCTGGCAAGCAGCTTCTGAAAACTTCAGAAGCTACTTGCTGGCGATCGGGGAGCGGGGGTGGAATAAGGGTTGCAGGAAGAGGCTCGTTGGACAACAAGGGCCTGATGACCCCCCCCCCTTATCTCTGCATCTTTACCTGTCAAACTGGGGCGACCAGTTCTTTTACACTGTTTGATCTTTAAAAATGGCCAGCAGTTGCAATCTGCAATGCACAGGACAGGAACAGCGAGCACAGGACATAAAACCTGCCTGCTAATGACGTGAGAGTCAGTCTCCTCCTCTAATAAACCAGAAGCATCCCCAAGCCTCCAAAATAGTTCGAGCTCGCCTCCCGAACCTTAGCGAGAACAGTTTTCTTCAGGAGTAAATGTACTGCGGATTTGGACGATTTGTTCTGCATAGTAACCCGGTTTGGGGGCTTTGCATGGGGACAATCTGTGTCGAATTCAGATTCGATTCGGACTATTAATTGCATGGGGACGCGACCAAAGCTGGAGCTGCTACAAAACCATCAGGTGACTTTAAGTTGCTTATCAGTTCAGACTGCCTCACATTTCTATGGCTACGTTCACGCCATGTTCATAATCCACTTTCAGTCCACTTTTAGTATGAGAGAAGGCACCAGCAAAGTGACAAGCTGATTTCTTTCAGCATTATCTAACTCAGAAAATCTACCTTTGAGTTAGATAATGAAGAAACTGACTATTCTTTGCTAATGCATTCTCCCGTACTGAAGGTGGACTGAAGCTGGATTAAAATTTAGGTGGGACAACAGCCATTTGTGAGGATGGGATGAAGATAAAATGAGAATTATATGCAGGACAGCTGGGAAAGAAGTGCAGCTTAAGATAAAGGACTATAAATATGCAACGTAATATAAAAGGAAATGTCACATAAATATAAGAATATATTTTTTAAATTGTTTATTTGGCCCACATAGTATTTTGTCAAGAATTGCTCGACTCGAGCAGCCAGCAAATACATTTTGCCCCATACCTGACTTGCCACACTGAATACATATGTTATTGGGTTATTCATTGCCTAGTTACTGGTTCCTTCTATTTTCTTCCAAGCATGATGCAACTGTTCTGTGCAAGAGCCCAAGAAGTATATAAAAGGTAGTAAAGGGGAGAGTCAGGGCAAAGCACACAGCCTGCCTTGCCAGCATCCACTCTAAAGCAGGATCTTACCCTAGAAGAAAGGACCCTGGGGGCAGAGGAAGGCAACAGGTGAGCGAGGAAAGGATTGGAGGTGTGTTTTCCCAGAAGAGAAAAGCAGGACATCCGAAGAGCTAAAGAGGGAAGCTTTGAAAAGGTAAAAGAGAAGCCAGCGCAGAGACTTGAGAGACGGAGAGAAACCTTGCAGATCATGGAAAAAGAGAAAACAGAAAATCCCTGCACTATGGGTGGGAATGAAAATGTTAATATCAACTTGCCTCCAAATCCATTTCCCTGCCCCGCACAGCAGCCTCAAGAGGTACCTGGTCCACTGGAACATCCCATGGGACCAGGACCACCCATGGCCTATGGAGCAGCTTCTCTGACGCCAACCCAGTACCAAGGATACTATGTGCCACCTGGTGCTCAAGGTCCAATTCTTCAAATGCCACAAGGGCCCTACTTCATACCTGTCCCACCTGCAAAGGAACCAGATTTCCTGACCTTCTCCATCCTCTCCATGGTTCTTTGTTGCCTACCATTGGGAATTGCAGCCTTGGTATTTTCTATAAAGGTGAGCAATTGGGTTTGCTTCTGGCTGGGGGGAGAAGAGAAAGAACTGGGATCCAGGGAGGCAGGCAAAAAGGAAGCTCTTGAATTCTGCCTGCTGGGTGCAAAGACACATCCATGGCAATTTCTTGACAAGGATGCCACAGCAGTTAGCTGTTACCTTCTTCTGGGCTGACTCCTGGACCTAATCCTGCTCCGCTCCACTCGCTAGGAAAGTTTTCTACCGCTAAACTACAACCACTCAGTTTTAGAAATATAGAACACAACAAGAGCTCAGGTTTCTGCCAGTAACCTGAGAAATCAGACATGTAAGGCAGAGAAAATCAAAGGATGGCCTCCCAGATTTTATTGTATCCCATCAGCCCTTTCAGCCAGGGCAATGATCAGGTAGGAGCAGTCAGTCCATAAAGGCACACAGATCAGCCACCCCACCATACCCAGCAGCTCGGGAGTGCGAAACTGCCCTCCTTCACTCCCTCACAGATGGTGGCTAAAGTATGCATGATCCACTACATTCACAGAATTGCCACATTATAACTCTTCACTGATCATTAATTCAGCCCATCCAGAGGCCTATCTGCACTTAGGCCTCTGGACAGAATCAGGACAGCCCTGGGACAGAGCATTTGCTCTGTGGGCTGGGCGGTTCCATCCGAAACCACCCTGGCCTGTTCTAGGGCCGCCCTAATTGCGGCCAGAGAGTGGAGCATGACCCAGCCCGGGCCTGACCATCCCAGAGATGTCCTGAAGGGAGAGCATTTGCACTCTCCCTGCCAGACAGCTCTGGAGCCCTGCCTCAGGCTGCTGCCATTGAGTTGTTGTCAGCCCACCAGCTGACAGACACATTCAGGGGTGGGGTGAGACTGGGCCAGGGTTTTCCCTGTGTCCTGCTGGCTGCTGCCACCTGATTAGGTTAGCAGCAGCCAGCAGAGACGTCCCTGGTGCCCAACGGCACCCAGGCAGACCACCGCCACACTGACCTGACATCTGATGTCAGACCAGTATGAGGGCAGTTTGCCATCACATGCACCTGTGCAGAGAGTGGCAGGTCGCTCCAGCAGGCTGCACCACTGGACACATTGGACCCAGAGGTCCAATGAGGTAAGTGGGTCCTGTGGAGCTGGGGGGTTGTGCGCAACCCTGGGTGGAGGTGGGCACCAGTGAGGTCCCTGCTGGCTGCTGCCAGACTGATCCGGGCAGCGGTTGCCAGCTGGCAGCCCAATAGCGGCCCAATGGTGGTAGCCTAGGGCAGGGTGTCTGGCCCCTGCAGCGGCCTTTTTGGCTGGTACAGGTGGGGACCGATTGACCATTCGCACCTTGGCCAGTAAGGATCCCTTACCGGCCAAAGCGAATGATCCAGCTGTCCCTCAACTGTACCAGCCTTAGAGCACTTCAGCCACCAGGTACAAAAAGGCCTCTGCTACCACTTCCTTTGAGCTCCCTTGCCCTCTGCCGTTCCGATCACAATGAACACCAGCTACCACCAATGTTCAGAAACAATGGGAGTTCTAACTTGGCAGCACTTGGAAGGACATGCATGACCCACTCACGGTCTAGTGGATGATCAAAACAATGGTGAAAAGCAAAGTGACACCAACAATCTTCTTAGTGCAAAACTGGGAGTCTGAATGCATGTGCTTTTATTGTCAGTTCTGCTTTCAGAGACTAAAGTCTAAACCAAGAAAGTTTATATGAGCTAAGGCACTCAGCTTTGAAGCCTGGGCATTGCTGCTTCTGTCAAGGTTTTCCTGATATGTGGTAACTTACTAAACTGGGAGTATAAACTAATCAGGTTAACCTTTAATAACATGTAATTGATCATAGCTGTCAAGGCAAGAAGATCTTCTGTAATGTGCTTCCATGCACTAGCAAGGACTTTGCCCTTTTCTTTTTGATTTGGATCAAAACTGCCCATATATTGGAAATCCCACTTCCCTATTTTATTTTATTTTATTTTATTTTATGCGCACACTTCCTACTTCTGGGTAGGGATACATGCAAATGCTATTTTTGACATTCAATTCAAATAGAATATTCAAATGTCTGAATTGGTACAAACAGAGAAAAAACTAACGTATTAAAATTTGAACCGACTCAAATACATTCGTATCTATTCGTACAAATATTTGATATATACTTGATGATACAAATGTCAACAACATTCGTATGTGTCCATATGCATCTGTACGCATCTGTATTCATTCTGTTTTCAACCCGTATGCATCTCGTTTTCATCCCATTCAGCTACATATAGCTGCATACGGATCCGAATAAGATGCGTACAGATACGTATGTAATGTGTATGTATCCGTACACATACAAATGTCCAAATGATGCGTACAAATGATTTGAAATATTTGTATTCATTCGAATATTAAAAAGCAAATGTCTGGACATTCAACTCCAATTCGAATGTCTGAATTCGATCGAATAACAAATACTTTGAATATTCTGGCACATCCCTACATCTGGGTGCTCCTGCAAGAGCAGTGATTCTGCAAAGAGACAACAGTCAAGTAAAGCAATCTAGCATGACGTAGAACCTGTCATCGGAGCTGGACTTTCCATAAAGCCTATACAAGTGCATTTTTGGTGAAACATCCCACAGGAATATATTGGGATCGCTGCTGGTGTGTGTGGCAATCTCCATAGAATCCTTGGAATAAATCCGCTTCTTAAACCACCTCTGGAGGCACCCAGATGTAGATTGTTCGGCCGCATCCCCATTACAACCTTATTTCAGTTTCAAACCGTTTTCAATCCTCGCAGACCCCACGTCAGTTTGGCTTAACACGCTTTCCATGTGTTAAATCGCCCCAAAGCGTTGTAAATGTTAATCATCATATCAATAGGTCTCACTCCGGTTTGTGCGCTTGAACGTTTTACATTTTTTACTGTGGGAACCCCTCCGTGTTAAAGGATGAGAGTTTCCCTCCCCCAATAGCTTGCTTCCAAAGCAAGCTGTAAAAGCAGCAGCCCTAGTAGCAATCCAAGCAATCCACTGTAGCAATCCAACACTTCACACCTGATAACGATCTTGCCATTGAAAGTTCTGACCTTCAAAAAGGGAAAAGAAACAAAAGCAGCTGCCGGTTTGGGGAGATGTGTGAATGTTTAAAGCGAAGGGGGCTTGAGTTGCTGCTGCTGCTGCTGCATGCCCTGAGCAATGAGGAGAGGAGGGGAAAGAATTGCTGGCTGTCCGCTGCCGTTTTTCTTCCATCAAGGCAAGCAGCAGCCACCCAGCCACCCAGCTAGGCTCCGTGAAGGGGTCTCTTATGGGTGGCGCGATCACGCCAGAAGGAAGAGGACAGGG
>MTQE01002781.1:2725015-2743636 GCA_014337955.1 Aspidoscelis marmoratus | reverse complement strand
TCTAATGGGGATGCAGCCTTCTAGTGCTCAATATTCTTCTCTGTCCTGCCTATCATAAGCAAGCTGCGTGCAGCTGCCAGTAACATGGTAGAAGCAATGAAAAAGGAATCTTGTAGTGTTCTGCTAAGTCCCAGACTGAGTTCCTATCATTGCCAATACACGCCTGGCTGTCTGAAAAAGAAAGAGTCTTCTCAGCAGGCACAAGGGGATGGATTCTCAGTTGCTCAGAGACCCCTACCACTCACTGGAGATAGTCTTGGGTTTGGGGTGTCCTCTTTCTCTAAATATCTGCTTATCTTTCTTTCCCTGCAGACAAGGAAAGCCAATGAAACTGGAAACTCTGCAGATGCTAAGAAATACTCTAGGAAGGCAGGCCTATTTGCCAACCTCGGCTTTAGGATAGGGATAGCATTGACAATCTTTTGGATTACAATGGTGGTGCTTCAAACTACAACAAGAGTCTTCTATCGACCCTCTATCCCCTAAGGAGGTTCACCCTGCTGCCTTCACTGGACAAGTGAAAAAGAGACAAGCTGGTGCTCATGCACGTTGGATAATCTCCAGTTTGATGCCTTCAAAATCAGAGGTAGCCTCTGATCCACTTATACCAGTGGACTCTTCTCAGCGTGATTCTCAGCATATTCAGTTCTTCTTCCAATTCGAAACTCTTGACCGAGCATTCCTTTCTGCCCACTTCCTTTGTTGATCTTCTCTTTTATGGTTCCCGCCTTCCCTTCTTCTCAGGTAGTCCAGCCTTTCCCAGAAAAGGAGGAAACTATCTAGTGATGGGGCAGCTGGTGGGGTAAGTGCAACCAAAAGACCCTCCTTCTGCCAAAAGCCATTTCATGCAACATGTACTTCAAAGGAAACTCACGTGCTTTAACCCAATGCAAGTCTCTGGCTGCGTCCCCATGCAAGTCACTTGGCATGCTTTGGGCACTGTTTGGACACGCAGGGGCCAGGCACGGGACCGGGCACACATTTCAGGTATCCCCATGACAATCCCGGCAACGCGGGATAGGTAGGGGTTGGGTGCAGATGGTGGCGTCCCCATGCGAAGCATGCCGGACCCTGGTGTGGGGGAGCAGGGTCACCTCCTCTCCGCCACCTCTCTCCTCATTGGAAGCCGGATTGACATCAGCCAGATTCCCCCCTTCCCTTAGCGGTACTAGCAGCCACGACTGGGGTAGGAGGCACAGAAACAAGTAAAAATAAAGCTCCATTCATAAAAATAACTTTTAAAAAATTAAATGCCAAAAGCCACAATGAAGTTCAGAGGCAGTAGGCGCTTAAGCAGTTTTGTGCACCTCCACTCCACCGGGAACCGCAGGAGCACCTGCCAACTTTAAAATCAAGCCTCTATTTATTATTGCCTTGACAACTGGGGAAATGAGGGTTGCAAATGGAACAAGAATCAAGCCATTATGCAGCCTGCCTTGGCATTCTGAAACGGGGTTGGAATTACTTCCGTGGAAATGGCAGAAAATTAAAAAAACAAGCCGTTCTTCAGCCTGCCTTTGCGATCGGCATTTTCAAAAGTCAGCGGCTGTGATCGTCAATGGACAGGGCAAGGACAGCAAGCGCACCCCACCTTCCAATGATCTGAGCACAAATCTCCTCCCTGTTAGTCTGCAAGTGTCCCCATGTGTGTTCGTGGCTCGCTGAGCAAGGCGTGCCGGTCTCCCAAACTGTGCGGAGATTTGTTTTAACAGGTATCAAATTTGGCACACTTCTGGCATGGTTTGGGGGATTTAGTATGCTTTTTGTGTGCCAAATCCTAAACCCATGGGGACAGACCTCACCAATCCCAGGTTTGGTACCGTGTCAAAGTTGCATGGGGATGGGGCCTCTGGGTGTAACCACTGTTCTCCTATCACAAATGTTTGCCAACTTCTGCACTCATGGGCTGTGATCATCTACAGGCTTTGGGGGATCTAACTTCCTTTCCGTCTTCACTGTATACCAGTCAGTACCGAACCACTCACTGTGGGACCAAGGAAGCTCCCAGTGGCTCTGCAGGGTGTGTCCCAAAGGGCAAAGGAAGGGAGGTGTGGCTCAAAAAGGAAGACTTTTTTTCTTGCTTCTCATCTGGCAGAAATCAAAACTTTGCTTGGAGCCATAAAATGGAGGCTTCCAATCAGAGAGTCAAGCCATCTGACTTACCTTCACAACGGATTTAGGAATGCTGGACTACCTACATTAACCATCTCCACTTAGAGAGTTCTATGCAGGTAGTTTTTGTTTGTTCTGTGTGATTAAAGAAATACAATTCCCCTGCTAAGAAGAGTTGAAGCAACCATCCACAGTCCCAAAGCTACTCCTAAAAATGGTTTGGTGGTCATGGGAATGAACTAAACACCAGAGTCTCAGCATCACTGGCTCACAAGAGTTCAAGGGTATTCCTACTACATAAATGTTCTCAGGCTGTTTAGTCTTCAACTGATATGTTCCCAAAAAAGAATATGTTTTAAGAATGGACTAAGGAAATAATACACAATATGCCGATAAAAGCATGCAGTTTTAAAATGGACATTTCCATCGGCCTGGCTATAGCACAAAAACAAAATCTCTTTCAGGGCACAAGGGGTGCTGAGATCACTTGTGAATGACAGGCCACTCTGACTCTGGTCACACCTTCACTTTAAACTTTCTTCAGCCATCTTCAGGCCCAACCACTCACAGCTTTTCATTTTTGTTTAATCTCCATTTTCTTTTTATTTTTTTTAAATAAAGGCACAATAGCAATACAGTGGAGAATGCTTCTTCTGGGGGGCTCCCCTCCCTGCAACACTGATGTCTTTCATTTTCTTTGGATGTCATTTCTTTTCCTTTCCCTCTTGTAAGAGAGAAGAGTAGAGTGTGCACAAATCTTCAAAGGTATTCGAAATTCGATAGAATCTGCTCAAATTTCAACATTCGAATAAGAATCAAATGTCCATAAATTCTAATTTAAAGATTTGAACGAATTTCAAATTTTGGATCTATTTATTCAGATTATCCAGGCATTTCCATGTGTACACGTTCATACACGATGCATACTTGCAGATATGCATCTTTCCCACGTTCGTATGCATTTGTATGGATCCGTACGAGACAAAAAATGGGTTGCATACGAGATAACTACAGGATGCATACAGACATGTACAGATGTGTATCAGATGTATAACGGTGCATACAGGCACATATGAACGTTTTCAACATTTGCAAGTGCACATTCGAACTGAAAATTTGAACGCATAGATTCAAATTGGATTAACTTGAATCACATTTGTTTAAATTTGAATTGTAAAGATTCGAATCAAATCAATTTTGGGGGTATTCAATTTGAATTGAATCTAATCCCTAAAACTGCATCCGTGCACACCCCTAGAGAGGAGTCAAAATAAGCCCTGCTCCACCACCACCACCTTGTGGGAACGGTAAGGCCCCAGCAGCTGAGCTCCACAACTGCACTACTTTGCTTGTGCAAAAAATAAGAAAATAGAGACTAAACAGGGAGGGGAAAAGAAAAGAAGAGTGGGATGGGTGGGGTAAGAGGAAGCTGGGGTCAATGGCACCATCCGTGTAGAATGTCCACAAGGGAAATGGAAGCATCCTTCTGCCCACCCAAAATAGTCTCCTTCCAATCACACCTTGAAAAATTGAAATGAACTAATGAGATCAAACACCTTCAGTCAGTGCTGGCAAAATCTGGTTAAAGGATAGTCTCTTGCCTGGGAATTTAATCCAGAAAAGGTACTGTCAGGCCACGTCCCCATACAAGCTGCTTGGAGTTGGATTGGAATGCATGGGACCAGGAGCGGTCTGAGATAGCTCCCAGCCTGTCCCCATGCCATTCCTGGTGACGTGGGATGGGTGTGGGATGGACACAGATGTACTCATCCCCATGCAAACTTCACCAAACCCTGGCACAGGGGAGCAGCGCACCCTCCTCTCCACCCACTCTCTTCTCATTGGAAGTCATGTTGATATCAGCCCATCTGTGTCACTGGCTGCAAATGCCCCTGTGCCCCCAGCTGCAAATGCTGCATTCCCCCCCCCCTCCCATTGCAGCACAGAAAGCCAGGACTGGGCTGGGAGGCACAGAAAAAAAGGTTTTTTTAAGCTTAATAATCATAATAAATTTATAAATAATTTTAAAAGATCAGAAGCCGCTATGAGGTTTAGCAGATTGAGCAGTTTTGCGCACCTCCATTCCACCAGGAACTGCAAGAACGCCTGCCAAGTTTAAAAGGGAGGAAATCAAGCCATTTATTATGATCGCCTTGCCAATTGGGAAACGGGGGTTGAAAATTTTTGGAACTGGAACAAAAATCAAGCCATTATCCTGTCTGCCTTGGTGATCAGGATTTTTCCACTCCCAAAAACTGTCAGCTGCTGTGATCTCCAATGCACAGGGCAGGAATGGCAAGCACACCCTACCTCCCAAAAAAGACCGCAATCATCCCCGTGGGCAGTCTCAGCTTGCTAACCAATGCATGCCAGGACCCCAAACCGTGCTCAGACTTGCTTTTATGGATACCAGATTTGGTCCTGGTCTGGCACAGTTTGGGGGGATTTGGTCCAAAGAAACCAGACCAAATCCAAAATGCATGTGGACATCCCTTGCTGAGCCCGTGTTCAGTGCCGGACCCAATGTGCATGAGGATGCACCCTCAGAAATAGATTTTTCAGTCTGGCCACTTGGAGCAATAGAAGGGCTGAAGCAGCTTTAAAATCAAAGTGTGGCCGCAGCCCATAGGACGCACAGCGGTATGATGTTTTGGTAGACACCAAGCCATACGTCCATAATTGCAGGGATCTTGTTCCCCACAAATCTGCAGCTTAAATGTTCCTTACCAAATTGACTAATGCCAACGGTTCATGGGAATTGTAATTTTAAAGATGAACTTGCCCTATATAGCAGAGTCCTGATGAGACAGTCCAAGGCTGCACCCAGACAGAAGTTTTACAAAGTATTACATTATATTTGGATATTCCAGAATAAAGCATGGAGATTCCAGAAAATCCATTTTTTAATTCTAGAATATCCAAATATAGGGCTTCTTTTATGTTCCTGTGAAAGTGCAGTCCTGGAGACTTCGTTTCTGCAGGATGTGGAGGGTCCAGGAGGCATGGCACATTTGTCCTACCAAAATGGCTACTAGAATGGATGGCTAGATACATCCTCCAGGCTGGGATGACAGGCAGGATGCCTCTGAAGGCCAGTCGCAAGGATATTGCCCTTGAGATCTTCTGCTTGAGATGCCCATGAGCAATTGGTGGGACAGGAAGCTGAACCAAATGGGCTGTAGTCTGATCCTGCAGGGCTCCTCTTCAGTTCTTATGTTCTGATGTCTTCTGTGGTTCTTGCCACAGGGACAGTTTGTACATACTTTGTGAAAGTCACTCCTTCACCAGGTTGCAGCCCCAGGCCATGATCACACCTTCACTTGAACTGAAGAAGGTTTAAAGTGAAGGTGTGACCACAGCTCCAGCATGCCTCCTGATTGGTCATGGTCGGCGCCTGTGCAGAGAGCTCCTGAAGCCAGGCACTGCCCTGGCCAATCAGGAGGCGCGCAGGACGCAGGCATGAAGGCAACTGGGACCTTGTAGCCAGAATCTGGCTGGCTGCGTTAAGGTAAGGAGGGGTTTGTGGTCAGTTGCCCCAGGGTGGGTTGGGGGGGTTAGGTTGAAGCCCCCCCTGGCTCCAGAAGCGGCGATCCACCGCTTCTAGGGCAAGGGGGAGCCCCAAAATCGGAGTCCCCCGGCTTGCCATGCTTGGCTAGTGCGAGCACTAGTCAACATTGGGTCATTGTGTTCCTTTCCCATCCAGTGGATGAGAAGGGTAGTGTGAAAACACCTCAGCCCTCTGAGCACGAGACCAAACTGGATCACTAGGAATGAAACTAGGCAAATACTAAAAGGACCCTTCATCTTCCACTGAACAACTGACAACAATTTGGATTGATCACATTTTGATTAGAAGACTTCCGTAACAAGAGAGGCCAAGGGAGGCCTCTGCTTGCATGTTTACCTAAGAGAGTTAGCTAACAAGCTCGGTTTCAGATACATGCCTGGGCTTTTCCCAGGGTTACGTTCTCACATCATCTTTTCTGTCTACAGTGTATATTGCACAGTTACAAAGAAACAGGAAGGAAAAACTGAATTCTGTCTTTGTGGTGTTGCCACAAAAACACAAAGAGCAGGAACTGAAGAATGGTATTAACTGTAACAGGCTCAGAAATGAATTGGTTCCCGTAACCTTGTTGTGCCCCCACCTAACTCTGTACTTTCCATCAATTGGATGGCTACAATTAGCCAGAGTCTTTTCTTGAACACCAGTTCCCATGATCAGCATGCATGCTGTGCTTAAGCAAAGATCCAGTGGTGAGCTGTAATATTCCCTGTGTCTCTAAGGAAAACATAGATCTGGGTGGCTGCACTGCACACCCGTACAGACATGGTTTTCTGCTCCTGGTGTGCGTTTTTAGTTTTTCTGTATTTAAACTTGGCTAAACTGCTCCAAGTGGAACATTTTCTGGTGGCCCAGGGGTCTATTTGAGTGACACAACTTGGTGAAGGGGTCCCCTGGTAACCCAGATCATGCAGGTATTTGTCTTCTGTGCACCTCTCACCTCCTAGTACGCCTGATTCGGATTACAGTCCTAGCAGTGGGTGGAGACTCCCATACTCCACACCAAGATGCACAAGGACCCTCCTTAGTGTACTTATTGGTAGGGCAAAATGGCCCTTACGTTAGGAAATCAGGTTTCCTCTCTGCAATGTGATTGTCTTATACTGATTCAGTTAACCTCTGGTTTTCCATAGGAGGCACTTACTTGGATAACACAATTTGGCACTATCTGCATTTTGCAGAAACCAAACAATGCTTTTATATGAAAAGTAACTCAATAAATGTCTTTGAAAGAGGGCAGAGAAGGTGTTATTTAATGTGACTGACTGACTGACTGACTGACTGACTGACTGACTGACTGACTGACTGACGGACGGACGGACGGACGGACGGACGGACGGACGGACGGACGGACGGACGGATGGACGGACGGATGGATGGATGGATGGATGGATGGATGGATGGATGGATGGATGGATGGAAATTTCCTCTGGGACTGCAGTGCTTGAGAAGCCTAATATCCATGATCCTTAAAAAACAAGCTGTTCCATCTCCCAAGCAGGCATAGAGAAGATCTGCTATTTGCACTAATGGAAATTTCCTCCGTGCCAACTGAGGTTCGAAGGGCATTTCTACCCCGCCCCCAAAGGATGACAGCTGGCTAAGAGGTAAATTAAACTTCTGCCAACTCACTGAGGTCCCAGTGAAAATACCTCCATACCCTTTGTTAATTTAATATTTTTTAAAAACAGCTTCCAGCCACTTAATTAAAGTAATGTCTTCTTTGGCATGAAAACACAAGTTGGTACATTCAAATCATTGTTATTCATATCAACCTCTCCTGCTGCAATAGCTTGAAATCATTCCTTTCCTTGCTTTCTTTTACATTCTTGCAGCTTCCCTTCCCTACCAGCAAGGTAACACAGGCATCAGGAAGGATTTGTTGTTCCACAGGAGCCATTGCACACAATTTTGGGTGGGTTCTCCTGCTAAACCAGCCCATGGATATTTGAACCCATCTGCACACCTTTGGGGCCAGTACAGTATCAACCAGAAACTTATTCGCACTGAAGCCTCCGGAGAACAATTAGGCCAGCCCTGGGACAGAGCAGTCGCTCTGAGGGCTAGGCAGTTTCATCTGGAACTGTCCCTTCTCGTCCTGTCCCAGGGCTGGCCTAATTGCAGCCAGAGTGTTGAGCACAAAATTGTGTTCCACACCTAGCCCAAGCTGTCCCAGAGCTGTCCGGTAGGGAGAGCATTTGCACTCTTCCTGCCGACAGCTCTGGAGCCCTGTCCCAGGGCACTGCCATTGGGCCCTATTGGACCCACTGGCTGCCAGCCGCTTTTGGGAGAGGGGTGAGACCAGGCCAGGCCTATCCTGGGATCCCGTGGGCTGCCACTAACCCGTCTCCCCATGCATGGCCTACCTATTCGGTGCCTGGTTTGGACTGGGTAGGCCTCAGGGCGGGGCTTGTCAGGATGAAATCAGGCATTTTACGCAGGCCGCAGTGCACGCCTGTTCAGAACGCCAGTCTGATCTCAACAAGCCCCACCCTAGGAGACCTACCCAATTCAAACAGGTGTCCAAATATGTAGGTCGTGTGTGGGAAGCTGGGGGCAGTGCGGACCCCTGGGTGGGGATGGACACCCAAGAGGCCCCCCGCGGGCTGCTGCCAGCCAGACTGGGGTGGCAGCAGCCCATGGGACACCAGGATGGGCCAGAACTAGGCTGCCAGCCAGTGGGCCAATACCCCACCCCTGCGACAGCCTTTTTGTGCTCATACACACAGGGACAGAATGACCATTCACACCTTGGCCATTAAGGGACATGTTGGGAATGTGTTCCTTACCAGCCAAAGCAAATGCTGGCTCCATCCCCTTGTGTACCAGCCTTAGTGCACTACAGCCATCTGGCTGTAGTGTGAAAAGGCCTTAGATTACCTGTTCAAACGAGTCAACCAGGATCCTGGTCTAGGTGGCATTTTGGCTGCCTAGAATGAGTTATGCTGCATTCAGTGAAGATGCAGTATGCTGGTAGGAAGTGTGGCATCCCCATAAATATCTTCCCCCCGCATGCCAGCCCATGCCAAAGGTAAGTGCAGAACAGCCCTATAAGGCAGCAGTTCTCTATCGAGTCACACCAGCCTTGACCCTACCAAATATGGATTATGTCCCATTTCAAATCTATAGGAAGGAGAAAGTGAGAGAGAGGGATCGAGCCCTGAAGACTGGGGCTGTGGTCACACCTAAATTTTAATCCAACTTCAGTCCACTTCCAGAGTGAGATAGCACATTGGAAAAGTGTCAAACTGTTTGCTTTTGGCATTATTTAATTCAGAAAACCCACCTTTGGGTTAAATAATGTGGAAGGAACATGATAAGAAGAAGAAGAAGAAGAAGAAGAAGAAGAAGAAGAAGAAGAAGAAGAAGAAGAAGAAGAAGAAGAAGAAGAAGAAGAAGAAGAAGAAGAAGAAGAAGAAGAAGAAGAAGAAGAAGAACCCCGATTTTCTGACCTGTTCAAGGGGACTCAAAGCAGCTATTCTTCTCCCCACCACAGAACACCCTGTGAGGTAGGTGGGGCTGTAAGAGCTCAGAAGAGAGCTGTGACTAGCCCAAGGTCACCCAGCTGGCTTCATGGAGGAGTGAGGAATCAAACCCGGTATTCCCAGATAAGAGTCCGGCTCTCTAACCACTAGACCAGACTGGCTTTGTTGATGTGTTCTTCCACTCCAAAAGCTTACTGAAGCTGGATGAAAACTTTGGTGTGGACTCACCCTAGGTGTGATGGGGCACTGTCCACTTTACCTTTGGGGGGGGAACTGCTCTTGCCAGGGGTTCAACTTCAGCCCTCAGGCCTAAGGTTCTTGAATCCTGATCTAAATGAGGAAGGGTGTGCAATGAACAGCAAGCCCTTCGTGTATAAAATGAGCTGCTGTGGCATTTAACCAATTTGGAAGTCAATGGGTGCTTAATGCATTTACTTGCAGTCACAGTTCTTCCTGGATGAAGTTCACCCAGGCTTGAGAACAGGCATTTTATTGGAATGATGCCTTTATGATTTGATTACAATGGGGTAAACAGGCAGGGAAGGGAGGTATCTGTACAGCATGCTCCAAAGACTCCCTGAGCCATGCGCTCATCAACATTTATATCCAAGATTTAAACGAAGGGCTAAGAAACATTATTGAATTTGCCAGGATACCAACCTTAAGAGGAACAGCTAGCATCCCTGAAGACAGAAACAAAATTAAAAGTGACTTTTACCGAATGGAACATGCCAAGGGAATAAACAAAATGAAATCCAACAGAAGCAGACACACAGGGAGTGGGGGAAGAAAGGCTCAACCAGCCAGCAGTGTGATGGGTCCAAAAAAATAAGAATTTAATGTGATTTCTGGCTGCAAGGACAGAGCCATAAGGTTTTGAGTCATTAGACGCAGTTGTTCTGCTTCATTTTGCAGAGTCAGAGTTGTTTGGGGCTCAGCACTTTTAATGAGAAGTATATTAATTAGGCTGTTTGCAAGGGGTGATTGAGTGGGGGAAACAAACCCAGAGCAAAAACTGCACTGGTTGGTATCTCAGAGCAGCAAGTGTGCCAGGAGCCTTCCTTCCACACACTGGTGTGGGGTGATCTGGCCGCTGCAGTGGACCAGCCGTGCAAAATTACTTCAACCGTGGACTAAAAGAGATGGTGCTGCGGAGAACCATACCAGAATGAGGACTCAGCCTATTGGCTTCCATCAAAGAAGAAAAGGAAACCTTCCAGCGGGGCCCCAAATTTCCCTGAACAACAAACCCCCACCTTTTCACTCCCAGATTCTATGGCTGCAGATATTCTTTAGGAGGACCACAGTTTGAGGACCACATATCTAATTCTCACTTAAGCAAAACGTTCTGAAATAAATGCCCAGGTGTTTGTATGTGTTTATAGCACCCTTCTGTATTAACCTCACCGTGGCCCCTGTTCACACTCACCTTTGAGTGAGCTTCAGTCTGGTTGCTGGGCAGGCATGTCCACATTAGTCTACCCCCAAGGCTGCTGCCTCTGAGTGGGACAGAAGCCCGCCCTGGAGTGATCAAGTTGTGGACTGCTAAAAAGTTGATACATTTTTAATACTATGCTATTCATTTCTTTCCACTGCCAAAAACAAAAACAAATTTACAAATTTTTGCAATTTTGTAAACAGCTTTGCCTAAAATATAGATTTTCAGGTCATGGCTGCACCTTCACTTTAAACCTTTTCCAGTCCGTCTTCAGCTCTGACTGCTCATACCTTTTCATTTCTAGGGCTGCGTTCCCATTTGTCTTTTTTAGTCCTGGTTGGACTACTTTAATCCAGATACAGGGCCAAGTGCGATCACTCTGGACTGTTCCCATTTGCCTGAAGATAAACCGGGCTGAACCCGAATATTGCCATTTCCACTCATGGAGAACAGGACCTTTTAATCTCAGCCCCGCTGGTGCAAACCCTGTAAATAAGCCTGCCCTGGTCAATCAGCTGAGCGGAAGAACAGACACACAGGTGATCGTAAAGCGATCACACTTTCCCTTTCACTCCCTCCCTTCTAGATCCTGGTAATGTTACCTCCATCCATATTACCAGGAAGACAGCAAGTTTGTGCTCAATCAGGAGAGCGGAACAACAGAGCGCAAGCCATTTCTCCCTTTGAAATCCAAGGCTGACAGCTCACACGGGGGCGGGGGGAGAGGCTAGCCCCGTGGCTTTGCTATTAAACCTTTTTCATTGCTCTCCAAACCTTGATGCAAATGTATCCCTCATTTGTATCAAGGTTTGGAGCGTGGCAAAAAAGTTTTAAAAGCAAAGCCACAAGGCTAGCCTCTCTCTCCTCCCCAATTTAGACTCAGCTCCAAAAGGGGACCGAGAACAGTTTTTCTCAGGACTTTTTTTCTGTAGGTTTTCACAGGATAGTCCACATAAAATCTGGGAATAAAAAATTAAATGGGAATACTGGATACCAACTTTGGATTCGATTCGGATTTTAACCTGTATGGGAACGCACCCTGTCTGTTTTATCTCTGGACTTGGGGAAAGTCCAAATGGAGGGTGAAAAGTCCACAAATAAAACAGAAATGAAAAAGTGTGAACAGCCAGACCTGAAGTTGGACTGAAGAAAGTTTAAAGCAAAAGCGTGGCCACTGCATCAGAGGACTTTGCCCTAACCCAATGAATGTCTAACCTTTTCATTAATGTGCATGTCTCTGTGTACAAAGTTCTCTAAATGCTGTAATGCCCTTCTGTTAGAGAACGGAAAAACAAAGTTCACAGAACTGAGAATTTCTAATGGCAGTTGTGTTTCCCCTTAACAATTAATTTGGGAAGCTTGGGCCTTAGTCTAAGAGTGAACTAACTGAATTCTTTCCCATTCCCAGTGCACATGATGCCTTCCAGATATCATGGCCCTTTCTGCACTTATTCCAGAATATATCTCAGAATAGCAGTCGGCTGGCCACAAGCTAAAGCAGACTATGGCAGGCCTCACTTGGGGCCTTCCATAGTCTGCACTAGCATGCAGATAGCAGGTCCCTATTCTGGGATATATTGCAGAATAAGTCCCAGTGCAGAAAGGGCCCTTGTTAGGAATATGCACAGTTTACCTTTACTTCAACGTGAACCTCTTGGTGAACCTCAAGAGGGACGCTGTTCAGAGTCTGGCGGCCACCACAGAAAAGGACCCTTGCGTGTCCCCAGACTTTGCACCTCTGAACTAGAAGAAGGCCCTCTTCTTGTAATCTCAGGGCCCAGGGCTTCATAAAATATGCGTTCATTAGAAAAAACATTCTTTCATCCAAACATACCATAAATGTCCACCCCTGTCGCAGAAGGAAAGTTTGACTGAGACCCCAAATTTCTCAGTTTTGTGACACTTGTTCTGCAATTCTCCAGCAAAAGGGCATTATTTTATTTAGTAGAGATGGTGAATTTCAGCATTGGAGAAGAGTGTTGGCATTCCTGTGCTTCATTTGGGCTGACCTTCACCCATTTCACAGACCAGAGTTGGTCAAAAGAGGATACCCTGAGCTTGACCAGTAAGCCCTGAGATGCACCAAAGCTGACTAATTTTCTGAAGAAGGAGAAGAAGTGTTGGCTTTTCTACCCCACTTTTCTCACCCATTTAAGAGGATTCAAAGCATCTGACAAACTACCTGTTCTTCTCCTCGTGGCAGACACCCTGTGAGGTAGGTGGGGCCGTGAGAGCTCAGAAAAAGAGCTGTGACTAACCCAAGAGCACCCAGCTGGCTTTCTGGAGGAGTGTGGAACCAAACTCGCTGAGTACGAGATATGGGTCCAGCACTCTATTCACAAGACCAAAGTGGCTCAGCATCCAGATGCTCCTAATGTGTGAAGATACCCTACTGAAGTCTAGCCCAGATGTATTTTGGGTTCTCAGACATGAACCTACTACTATGGCCACTTGTTTGGGTAGGCAAGATTGTGTGCTGCCAACATCTTACCAGCTCCAGCTGCTTTTGGAGTGTGCACTTCAAATAAGATAAACAATATGCATCTTAATATGTAAATTCGCTTAGGCTTAAGCCATGATTATGGTTGTGCTAGGACTTGCATCCATCTAAGGTGTTCTGGTACCCACCAGCCCCAGTAGTCTGTCTGACTGTTTTTGTTTCCTAATTCTTCATTCCACCCACGCACTTTTCTGGATTCTGAGACACCATGAAGTCATTCTGACCAAGGGCCAAAGTAATCAATAAGAGTCTCTTAAGCAGACAAGCAGAGCAGGCTGAATAGAGTTATAAGACAAGCGCCCATCCAACACAATATTCAGAGTGCTTGGTAGGAGGACATAGGAGGAGGAAGGCAGAGGCAGCAGGAGGCTTAAAGCTGAAACAAAGCAGAGAGGGGGAGGCAGAAAGATCAAGGTATCCAACAGCAAATGAGCACAGCCTAAAAGGACATACGCAGAGACCAGAGGCAAAAGGAGAGGGTACCGTGACAAAAATTCAAAAGAGAAGTGAAGAAGGCAAGGAGACCTGCAGAATGAGTGACCCAATGTACGAGAAGAAGCAAGGTAGCTGGCCAGACCCTCAGAATGAAACTTCGTATCCTGCAAATCTGCCCTATACAGAATCTGATCCATTGACAGAACCTGTTCAACCGAGTGCTGCGGGCTACGGGGCGCCTCCTCCTGCACCACCCCAATACGAAGCTTATTATGGCCCTGCAGGGCAAGGGTCCTACCAGAATCCAGATGCTCAGGCTCCACAAGCCATCTTCATTGCGCCCGTCCATACCTGCAATGAACCTGATCACCTGGGCTATTCTGTCTTCACCATGATCTGCTGTTTCCTACCTCTGGGCATTGCAGCTTTGATATACACTATAAAGGTAAATGTGCGGATGTGGAAGGGTTGGGAGAGAGCAACAGAGCTACAATGCAAAGAGGAGCATCCTCTTAAACTGTAGGCAGCTTTTTCAAATGAGTTGGGCTGAAACTTTGTCAGAATTGGGGGCAGGCAGTGCTAGAAAGAAGAATGATAAAGAGCATCACTTGTTTTTCAGACAGAACAGGTGCAGTCTTCTAAGACATGGCCATGTTGGTTTGCTCTGGCAGAACCAAGAAAAAATAGATTTATGTTATCTCCTCTCTTTTGTAGACTAGAACAATGCTTCTCAAATGATGGTCTTTCAGATATTCCTGGACAAGCTCCAGAATTCTTCTCCCAACATTCCATGGTAGTCCCAGTTGATCAAGAACTTCTGGAGGTCCATAGTTGAGAACTACTGAACTAAAACCTCATTTAATCTTTTATCTGAACTAATAACACAGATGTATATTTACCAAGGATCCACTTTGTAACTGCAACCCTATAACTCCCTGGACCTGCTGCAGTTAGGGAACAAATCTATTGTTGGGTGAAGAACATGTGGAAGGTATTCTGTCCAAGGGTGCTCCAAATTCTGGAGATGACATTAAAAACACTCTATCACTGCATTCTGGAATCCACACATTCTTTTGGATGTTGCTTTGAGGATTTTGCAAATACAGTCATTTATTCGGTTGCAAGTATAGAAGAATCACTGGGTCATAAGTGGACCATCAACCTATCATAGCAATGCAGTGATAGAAGAACACACAATTCAGATGGCAATAATTCCATGCACTGGTCTCTTTATCAGTAACGATATTTCTTCATTTGTTCAGTCTCCCCTCTGTGCATAATTTGGACTTGTGATCCACATCTAGAATTTGTTACCCAAAGTCATATTAGCAAGGTACCATGTTGTGCCATGACTCACATAAAATGTGTGGAATGCACATGAGATACATGAAGTTTCTTACATGCTTTCTCAGATCCACAGTTTGCAAGATTGTTGCATGACTCCCTTAATATGGAAACTGTTCATGATGACAAGTCCCATAACACAAAAACTGCAGTATTGGGATTTGTCATATGCATGCAAATATGTGTGTGTCCTGTTTGTCCATCCATCCACCCATCCATCCATCCATCCATCCATCCGTCCGTCCGTCCATCTGTCCATCCATTCACCATGAAAGCCTACAGTCTACCAAGGTTTGGAACTTTCATTACTAGCCCTTGGAGGCTTCAGGACACAGACCAAAGCTCACATGAGCTTGAGGCTGCAGCTTGGACTGGTCTGGACCAATCCACTGTGCAGACAGCCCATGTCTTCTATGGGGATAATCAGTGGACCAAACTATTTTAGACCCAAAGATACCGACCACAAACAGGTCAGTGCAAAAAGGGCCAAAGGAGATTCTTCTTTGGCCAGTGTACTGAACCAGAATGGTTACTAGGAGCTTCCCAGTAAGCTTGCTGGTCCAGCAAACTGCCCAGTGTACAATCCCTCCAAAAGAATGTTCTTAGCCAATGCAAGTGACACACCCAGAGAGACATACCTAAGAGATGCTTCTCACTTGCCTACTTTAATGGTTCTCTGATTTATCTCTTTCTCCTCAGACCCGGGAAGCCAACATTACTGGAAACGCAACCTCTGCCCGCCATTACTCGCGCATGGCTCTCATATTTGGCCATGCGGCCGTCGGTGTAGGGATTGTAATCATCACTCTATATATCATCCTAATGGTACATTTTAACAGCAAGGTGTCGCAAATGGAATACAACGGCTCCTAAGGATGCGGGTTCAGGTTTTGCTGGTCTTAAAAGACCAAGCTCAACCCAAGGCACAAATCAATGCACTCCTGGGCTGATAGCCATGGACCTTCTGGCTTAGTCATGTATCCATCATTATATTATTCCTGCCCCTTGCCTTGAGTAGCAACAGAGTGGGGGGACAGTGATGTGTTGTGCTTGAAGTCAAAGGAGTACCTGAATCCTGCCTGGGAAAACTTGCCATGGGTCTTTTATGTCATGTGATAGACCTCTTGTTATCATTCTGTCCTGGGACACGCAAATATCTCAGATCAAAACAACAGGGGGAAAAGTGGTGGGATGCCCCCAGGTCAGGCATAAAAATGACCAATTGCTATAAAATGGTCAATGGAAAAAGAGCACGGCACCCCCATAAAATGATACGATGGGTTGACTCCAGCTTCCTCCAGAACTGATTCTTCCTTCTCCCTTCCCAGGCCTTTTCCTCCTCAATTTAGATTTGACTGTCCATCCTCCAACATTTCATCCTTGTTCCTGTCTGAACCACTGAGTTTTACAATCCTCCTAATTATGTTACCCCTTTTTCTGGAATTAGTCAGAAGGGAGAACAAGAAATCCCATTTGTATTGTCTTGTTATTGCCGCCTGGCAGCCATTTTGTGAATGGTGTTCAAGCATCCCTTTCTCAGAATTCAACATGTGCTCACAAGCCTACAAAGGTTAAAGAGCCCTGGTCTACTTTATTTAGGGTGTTCACCTTGGGTATGTGCCAGACACTCCTGAATTCTTTAAAGGCCAAGGAGCTGGCTGTGGTTTTGTTGAAAAGAAACAGTACAAAAGGAGATGTCGCTACTATCATCCTGTCTGTGTCCCACAATTCTCAACTGAGCTTCTCTTCCAGCATGTGAATCTGTGGCCTGAGCACTATGTGCCAAAATACTTATTCTAATGCTGCTGGTGAATGTGATTAGCAACACAAGAATGTTCTGTACGCCTTGTCTGAGAAACTCTTGGAACAAATAAACATGATGTACTTCTCGTGATTTTAAACGTGATTTGTGAGTGTGTTCTTTTGGTAAATTGCTTTTCCGCTGGACACCAGGAAAGGAATGTGTATATTGGTAAATAAAAGACTTCAGTCTGGTATCCAGAGGAAGCCAACCTGTTCCTCTAGATATTGTTGAAATATTTTGGACTGTAGGATCACCTTAAAAGTTGCAGAGTGGATTACAGTATAGAGGCTGCAGTCACATGTGATCCTAGCAAGCAAAGAGCGCACACTTGTTGCGACCAACTTCAACTCTAAGGACCCAGAAGAAATGCATTGACAAAAAAGTAGGGATTCCTACTCTTGCGGGACAATCAGACAGAGCTTTTAAAGCCATCAGTTTAAGAAAAAGTATCAAATTCCCAGATGTGCAAAACAAAAAAGCAGTTATCTAAATATATATCTGAGAACTATCAAATTTTGCTGCACTGCAGTCTACATTTGCATCTAAGCCAAGCAACCCTTACTATGAATGTTACCCATTGATTGGACATTCAATGGGAAACTCCACCCCTCTGCTTATATAGTTTCCTGCCTTGGTTTAAATGAAGAGGTGCCTTCAGAGTTATGAAAACCTGAATGTAGAAGAAGTGACATTTGTCAGACTTCAAAGTGAGGTAAAGTAAATGCAGGGGGAAATAACTGTCGTTACAGACTCAAATTCACCCAGAGGGTACCTCCTTAAATGTATCTGATCGCAGCCTTGGAGTGTCCCCTCCAAAACTGACATCCAAAGGCTGGTGTCTGGTACATAGCACTGATCCAAGGATGAGTGTGGTTCTGGCTGCCTTTTCAGTCCTGCATGACTTCCAATTACATTTTTGAGCCCATAGTCAGGAAAAGCAGGTTCAGGGATTCAGCCGACTAGGTGGACTTTCTGCAGCCACCTGAAGAAAATGCCACACTTCTAGCAATAAACCACCAATTTTCCCTCCGATACTCTAGAACTAAACTAATCCATTCAGCTTTTATGTGGTTCATGCTGATGAGCTTTGTAGAGACCCACAACTCTCTGAAAGCCTCTGATTACAGATGTGCTCATTCCAGGCTCGGAGGCCTCCAGAGATGTAGGAACGGATACGCCTGGCCTCCGAGCCCTGGAGAACCCATGGCATTTGCATGCTATGGTGGGTGCACTGCCAAAATGGGTTTACCAGCAGTTTGGAACAGGGAGACTTGTCTTCTGTACACCTCGGTGTTCCAGACCAGGGCCTGCTAATACATCGGTGACCCACATGGAAGGCCTCTTGATCTGGATCCTGCTCCTTCCTGCACAGGCAGAGCATGCTAATGGACTTCTGCAAGCTGCATGAGTATATATTCAGATTAATTGACAGGCACTTTATTCGGATTAAAAATAGTCCAAATGGGACTAAAAAATAGTCCAAACAGGACTAAACCAAGACTAAGAAAGCTGCATGGTCAGTTAAGTGCATCTGCAGTTAAGGAAGGAATACCAGCAAGCGACAGCCACTCCCATGCCAAGGTACAAAGGTTGGTGTTTATTTTTCCCAAGTTCCCGTACACGCTTTCTGCAAGCTCTTGGCATTCAGCCGTCTTGCCAGCCTCACATGCCATGGGCACACCGTCACTCCATGGGCTTTGTGATGCTTTATCAGCTCTGTTGATCCTGTCAGTTCAGTATTCCAATCAAGTCTCTGTTGGGCTGATAGCTTTGTGAACTTCTCCCTACTTTCATCTTTTACGTGGCTTCTACACCATCCTTCATTCAATGAAACCCCAAGAACCAAACAAACAAATTCAATTCAAACATAAGCCATTGAAACAAAAACAACTGAGCCTGTGTTTTCTGAAGAGTTAAACTGTACAGAAATAACCAAGG